>JAIUZE010071631.1:0-10560 GCA_022085475.1 Heliosperma pusillum | reverse complement strand
GAGTCGGGTTTTGAATTTGTTGTTACGGAATTGACTCGGTTTAAATAAATATATTACGGTAATTGATTAAATATAATTAGATATTAAGTTAATTAAACCAAATATCTAGATATTATGTTATTGTAATCAAAAGAAAGGAAAATATCTAGTCCTATTAGAGGGCAAAGGAGCCGTGTGGTATGGTGATAGTCGGGTCTGTTTTGTAAACGATTTGCGAAATTTTCGTTGACGGATCGATAAAGTTATAAATATCTTAGATATTATTATTAGTTTAATCATATAAATTTAAAATATCTAAAGTGAGTAGAAAAAGGTGACATGGGCGTGTGACTCATGCCAAAGTCGAGTTTCGGGTTTGTTTCGGGATTTAAGTCGACTCGGGAATAGTTAAATGACGTTCGGGATTAAACCGTAAAAGTTATTCTTAAATTCCAAATAAATTCAAAATAATTATATTAAATTTTCATAAATCTTAATAAATCTTAATAAAAATAAATTAAAAATATTATTTTTTTTAAATAAAATTTCGGTCTTCAAAATACAAGGCGAGTCGGAAAAAGTCAACGAAAGTCAAAGTTGACTTAAAAACGGGATTCTCATGGAATCTCTCAAAAATTCCAAATACGAACTCGGAATTTCAAAATACGACTTGAAACAATAAATTCTATTTTAAAACTTAAACAGGCTGAAAAGTATTCGTAAAATATTTTCACTAGAAAAATAGGGTACTTTTCGGGTTGTTACAATCCAAGGACAAGAAGCGGTTTCAAAATTAATACGAAAAACTTTTATAAGGGAAACATTTATGAAACGAGGTTCATCTCGAAAACGTTTTAAGGAGAATTTTCATAAGTGTGAAACTTTACTTACGGATCTCAAGAGTGCCCGTCGCGAACGAGAACTCTAATTATCCAAATCAAATTTAAAGTCGAAATAGTGAAATCAAAAATCAAACAAGTGTTAGTAAGTGCAGGACTAGTCACCAGACGTCTCCAATAACAAGTCCAAACATCCAACCAAACACAAAATCCAAATATAAAAAGGAAAGAAATCTATTTTCTCCAAAAAGAGGGTACACAAATCATCTTTAGACTTCTTTGAAACGTTAAATTAGAAATATAGTATGGAAATTTGAAGGTTTTATCAAAGATAAAATCAAATAACAGACATTATACTTACATAGAGCGACTCGAACATCAAGTTCACAAAACACGATAACAAAATATATACAAAACACGCAAAAACAAAACAAATCGAATTCTTAGGGATAGGAAGATTAAGATAAAGTCAGCCAAAAGATCTACAAGAATTCGACATCACTAAATCTACTAATAAACAAAATCCTCAAGAGAATGCAATTTACCCAATTTGCAACTCATCATTTTCAATCATCAGAAATCCTACAAAAATATTCCATAATCAAGAAACTTCGAGTAACAAATCCCAATTATTCGAATCCAATTAGAATCTACTAAGGTCCATCGGCACGGTAGACTCCACAACTAACAATCCCCATGAAAGATTTATTACGCACTCTAATCTTCTTAGTTTCATCAAAACTCTTACTAGAAACCACCAACAAAATATTTATCTAGGGAAACATGATCGCTAACAACCACAAGGTAAAAGAGACTTTCCATGAAATCCTTTAATCCATTTTACTTCAAACTCATTATCCTAAATTTACAATGAACTTTCTCATCCTCAAAAGTCAAAACACAATCCACGCAACAAACATAATTATCTAGGATCCAACTAGTCTCATCCAAAGTCTCACGACAAGGGAAAAACCACAATCCATTATCGCTTATAATAATTCTTTAATACGCCATAACATCCTTAACTCGATCATTACTACGCTCAAAGCCTCAAATATAAATAGTCACATTAGCAAACTACGGTGGTTACTAATTCTCAAGATAAATGGGTTCACCATTCTAACACTATAATCCATAACAACATAGCACTAAACTATCCAAAGCTTGCAACGAACATTTCTCAATCTCAAACTATGATTGCTTAAGAATACAAGAAAATTACAAATTCCAAACCACAAATGGCCAATCACTTGGCAATCAGACAACCATTCAATTCATCTAGATCATCTAAAACTCAAAATAAATCGATTTTCATTTATGACAAAACTCCTCAAACTTTGGGTACCAACTCAATTACCCTAAAGCAAAGTCTCTTTTAGAATCCACCAATTAGAGACATCTAAATCCCAAATGACATACCAAGCAACCGTTATAGTACCCAACCACAACGAACTATTATCATGATTAACTAAATTCTCAAAATAACACTAGAGTACCAAGCTCCAAATCTAAAACCACTAAGGGAGGATACATTATCACTATTAGGATTCATCCTAGAGCTTAAGTCCTATTTCCCATGATGAAAAATAACATGAAATTTGCTCAATCCAAGGACACATATTCTAGCTAAAGAATCCCAAACTACAACACACTTATTCTCTGAGCCTTATAAACGGAATATCCAATCCACTAGAGAGAAGATTAAACAGCAACGAGATAGAAAATGATAAGGAATCTCAAAGAGAACACGGGAATAAATAAGGCACGAGATTACAAGAGAGTAGCGCTAAAGATAACGAGGTCAAGAAAGGGACAAAGCAGATAGTAGAGTTATGAAGCTATCCGAGTAAGAAAGAAGATACGAGCATGCGATTTCTTAAAGATCAATCTTGACAAAAAAACATTCAAGAATGGAAATGAAAAGGAATGATGGCACGAGTAAAGGTTTAAGGTTTAATCCACAAAATTTCTCCTTTCAGACTTAGGGTGATAGTAAAGCAACTCATCCCAAACAAAGGTCTCTTACAAGGGACCATCGTACCACAATCATCCAAGTAAGGTACGCCAAAATTCGACAAATCGACTACAACCCAATTCATCCATCCTTTCATATCACACGGATTCCCAAATGTGGAATTGCAACTCAAGCATAGTAACATTCTCTCAACTCCATAATTTGACACATTCCCATAGGTTTCAAAAACCGAAGAACCAATAAGGAATTCTCCATACTAATCTCTTTTCAACTCCTAAGGCCACAAAGTAGAACACCGAACAAAACGTCATTATCAACATCATATAGCCCACGAGTTCATTATTAACAAAGTACGACCTCAAGTCAAACATCATCATTAACGTCCCAAGGTATTTCCATCATAACTCACATCATAATCCTCAAGTAATATGGTTCAACTTACCGAAACTTACTACTTAAAACGAGTCTCCAATACCATAAGATAAGATCATATCTTTAAATCCAAGAACTATAGCCAAATGCTTTTCCACCAAGCCTATACTCACAAACACACCATAGGAAACCACAAGACGTCACTTAACCTCAAAAGTATTTCGCACCTCAAGATATCATTCAAAACTTCTTATCTACACCAATTAGACCTATCATAAGCATGGTCTTCAAAACCATACTAAACTTCTAAGTCCAAAAGACTAAATTACTAATGAGTTAAGAAGTCATAGCCAACTCATTCGACCTTACACCGTCGAATATCATGAACTATTTACACACAAGTCATGACAAGCATCAAGCATTAAAATCATCAAACTTATCTTACTACCTTTCCTTAGAGTTACAACATCATCAATATAGGGTGAATTCGATCTACACATTTCTCAAATAACAAATGCATGCTTAACAATAACTACCTTTTTACCACAAAATCAAGTCTTTCAGGACCAAGAATAATGATACCACAAACAAATGGGTATGGAATCACAAAATGTTACAGAGGAAGGTAAGGATACCAATGGTAAGATGGAGGAAACTATCAAGAGTAATTTCCAAGAGGCAAACAAAATGGAAGAGAAAGAAGAACCTAAATAGAAGGAAGAGAGCATAATACAATAAGGACGAGAGAATTCATAGATGAAGAAGAAATACACTTCAATTAGGCTTGTAAATCTTCAAATCTTCGGTAGAGTACACTTCTTCTAGGAACACAATGATCCACCTTAAGACGGTAGATACAAACAAACATAACATCACTCAACACAATCAACAACCAAGTTAGAACCTAACAAACATCAAGTACACCAAAGACTACCACCTTAGGTCCTTAAGTCTACCCATCTCTCATTTATTATTTCAAGGTCAAGTAATTTAAGTTTAGGGTTCACGTGTGTGCGTCGGGAACGATAAAGCTGAGATACCAACTGTGACAACCCTCGCGAATGCGGAAATATAAAACATTCAAGCATGTGAATTATATATCGGAAATAGGTAGTTTTAAAAACTTTTATACATGCAAGTTAAATAAAACGAGGAGTGTCAAAATATTACAACTAAATACGGAAATACTACAAAGAGACGGAGTCTCTCAAAATGTTAGCAAAGAACAAGTGTTTAGCAAAACTAGCTCAAATCGTCTAGAGGTGAAACTTCCAGGGACAACGCCCGCTAGCTCACACCCGTCGCCAAAATAGTCAAAACAAAAAGCCATCCATGCACGCAACCTGTTCATCCATGAAAAACATGAATTCCACAATCAGTGGGGAGTAATTCCGGGTTCTCCCATCCATATCACATTAAACATACATATAAGGAAATACAAAAGTAAAATCATGCATATATAGATATCCATGTGAGATACGATAAGGATAGATAGGCAATTCGATAAATAATGAGAAGAGCATATGGAATAAAAATCCGAATCCATCATGTTATTCAAAGACTCGGGGAAGACACTCTTAGGCAACCGAATACGCTCACTAGGGCTTACATCTCACCGTTAGAGGTATAAGTTTGATAAGCTTGAGACTCGACAAACAAACCATGCCAAGTCATTCAATGATCAATCATATAATCATTCATGTAATCATCCATCCAAACACACCGACATAATGACGACATCTCTCACGGTAAATGAAACGCACTAGCATCGTGTACAATAGCAAGACAAGCCAATGGAAGCTCACGGAATAAGACATTTTCCGGAACCGTATACGATAAGACGTTTCGTATACTCATGACCTACACAAAACAAGTTCACGGGATAAGACGTTTCCCGGAATCATGTACGATAAGACGTTTCGTACACACAAGACTCTAATCCTCTCGGTAGGACGACGATAATAGTACGGTCCTAGTCTAAACCTGGCCAGACTCTCGGAATAAGACATGTTCCGATTCGACATGTGGTAAGACGTTCCACATCCAAGACTCGGTCAATCATAGACGCCGAGTACCCCAAATTCGGTCAACCTTCACGAAAGAGGCGGAAAGAGATCAATAGTCAAAAGTCAAGCTAGTACGCTACATGCAATAACACCACCTCGCAGGTATACAACATTTGACGGTCGGGTTGATCAACGCATTGCGTTCGCCTCCTAACAACGTCGTCATATCCCCACTAAACATGCATACAAGCATCAAGGATACACCCCATCGCTCCGACATTCCAGTCTAACGAGTATAAGGTGTAGCCAGGAAATGAGAGTTCATAGCACAAAAACATTAGTGCTCAATTCATAACATATGTAAAAACCGACTCAAAGGAGGGATATACCAAAAACCGTCACAAAACATGTGATACAAGCGAATGAAATGTCATATATTCAAAACATTAATATTAAAAGTCACTACGTAAAATTATACGATAAACGAACGATCGGAATTATTATAAATGAAAACCGTAAACAAAGATCACAAATAACATCCAGCAGGAGCCAGCCGGTCAGTCTGACCGGCTGCCGGTCTACCGGCTCGGGCCAAGAGTCAATACGAAAATCACATTGAAACATCAGTGTGTCCCAGCCGGTCAGCCGGTGTCTCAGCCGGTGGTCTGACCGGCTGCCGGTCGACCGGCTGAGCCCAACTTCATATTCCAAAATCATGTAAAAATGTAACAAAATACAGCAAGTGCCCCAGCCGGTGGTCTGACCGGCTGCCGGTCGACCGGCTGGGGTCCAATTCATACGAAAATCCCATTTTTGCCTAAGGAACCAATTTCAATTATCATCCAATATTATCATAAATCATCAAAACTCATATGAATTCTCAACATACAACATATATCATCATCAACACAATTCCCAAGCTCACTAACCATATTCTAAATACGGTTTTTAGCATAGATAACATGTAAAACACGTAAATGATATCGAGTAACCCTTCACCGTTACCTTTATGCGTCTTCACTACTCGTCAAGCTCCTCTTCAATAAGGTAATAGTCTTTGTCGGGATCTTGGAGGTCACCACCTACAAAAAGATCATAAAAGATGAATAAAATTCATCTTGAGAAAGACGGAAAGTTTGAAAAGCGAGAAAGACGATACTTTTAATATGAATACGGATAGAGGAAGGTAAGAGGAGAAGAATGAGACGGACTTACGCGAATTCTAGCAAGTAACGAATGAGCTATGCGAATTCTAAGATCGAAACAAAGAGGGAGGCAAGGTTTTCTTAAAGAGGAAGAAATGTGGTTTGTGTTTGAGTTTGTGATGAATGAAAATTAGGTTAAGGGAGTTAGAGTATAAGTAAGGAAAAAGTCAACCAAAAGTCAAACTCGCCTTAAGACGGGATTCTCATGGAATCTCGCGGAAATTCCAAATACGAACTCGGAAATTCTAAATTCGACTCGAAACATTAAATTCTAAATTAAAACTTAAATTTGCTGAAAAGATTCCGTAAAATATTTCTATTAGAAAAATAGGGTACATTTCCGGGTGTTACAGATAACGTACACTCAACATTTTAAAGTGGTGTGAGATATATCTACGTTATCATTTGTTAATTTTTTTACCTATTATTATTCATTTAATTTTTCATTTGGACAAATTCATACAACTTTTGGAATTGTCAAAATTATTTTTAAAAATCGTATGGGTCAATGTAATTTTTATTGATTATTTGTATTTTTGGGATAATTTGTAATTTTTATTTTAAGATGATGAAAGTATGTGAGAGAGTAATTATTTGATGAAAATAATAGTGGGGGTAATTAATTACTCCCTCTTATTCATGGTATTCTTCCCTATTTTCTTTTTCGGTTATTCATGTTTTCTTCCCTATTTACTTTTTTGGATGTGGGGTAGTGTGTTTTGTGTGGTCTAAATTCATTTGTGTGTGGGGTAGTGTGTTTTGTGTGGTTAAAATTCATTTCCTTAATCTAAGAGCCAAAATGAAAGGGGAAGAATATATTGAATAGGAGGGAGTATGTAGTAAGAATGTGTGTGGGGGTGGTGGGGTGTGGGGGGGGGGGGTAAACATTTGATGAATTTTGAGAAGCATCAACCAATAGGAAGCCAAGAAATGTTTCTCCTTTTATATAAATGAGATGAGATATTAATTTCATCGATTTGATGATTTTTTATTTGTAGTTTTTTTTAATATGTTCATGATATTAATGTAAACAAAAACATTTGAATTACCGTGTTAGTAGTGAATAGATTAAAATATAATTATTATTATAATTTTTTTTTTAAAAATTACGAAAATGTGATTTTCTAATTTTCCGTCAACATGAATCGTTGATTGTCTACATTTTATCATCGAAGTATCCAGGAGGAGATACTTTTTGAAGATTTAATTGATTATGTAATTCAGTTTAGTATTTTCTAATTTATTATATATCATTTGTACCGAAAGTTTTTCAAGATTTTTTATAGTATGTACGTTTTACGGTAGTATATTATGTAAATTAAAAAAAAATTAATATTTATTATATACTTTTTTTTGGTAAATTAATTTTTTTTTAATATATGAAGAGTCTGAATTCTAAATTCTAAAATGTGCATTACTTTGAATTGTTGCAAGCTGGAGAGAGAGAGTAATTAAAGAAAGCCAATAAACGGTAGGGTCCACAACAAATAATAATGCTTTTTCAATCCCTAAAATTAGGGAGCCAATAGAAATTTTCTAAATGTTTCTGCTTTTATATAAAGTAGATAGATAGATAGATGTTTTTTGGTGTATTACTAAATTTTAGGTGCCTTGTTAAATTTGAAGTTAGAGCGGTGGCATTAACGTGTTATTTGACCTTGCTTATATGAAAGAATTTTTCCTTTTTAAAAAGAGTTTATTCATAAGCTACTTTTTGGAAAAGTTGTAGTTGTTTGGCCAAACTTTAGTAAAAATCGTTTTCTTATAAAATTATATGTTTGGCCTAACTAGTTCCATTCGGGCTTTTTTTATATTGAGACTATATAATTACCCTTCAAAACTACAGGTAATATATAAAAAAGTTATTTAGTCACTCGACAATTACACTAAAATTATATAATTACCATTCAAAATTATAATTTTACACGCAGACTAACACCGATAAATATGAGGCAAGGGCTACATCTCTATAAATATGGAGTTGATATTATCGGGTACTTTCATGGCGTATGTGAAAGGAGCAAATATTGAATAGAGATGAGAAAAAAATGAGGTTTACAATAGTACAACATATGAAGAGGTAGGCAAAAAAAAAAGTGCACAAGTAATACAGGATTTTTGCTCTTAAGTGAAAAAGTAGAAGTAGAAGTAGCAATTTGCTACTTCTACTTTTGAAGGTCAATTAACATTTTTTGACTTTGTAAAAATTGTTTTAAACATTCATAAGTTATAGTGTTTGACCTAGCTACTTCTTTTTCAGTTACAAAAGCACTTTTAAAGCTAGGTCAAACAACACCTAATTTTGTAATTTTTGATTGATTCATGTTGTATTTGTAATTTAAATTTGTACTTTTTTCATCACAACAATTTGTAAATATCATGTATGAATTTGTATAAACATGTATGAATTTGTGTAATTTATATATTTTATCATTTATTATATGTGTTTGTATAGTTGTTATAAATGTAAATATGTAAATATTAGAAATTTTAGTGTAGAGAAATGGACTCCTAAAATTAAGGAGTATTACGTTGGAAAATGGGTTATTTTTGTACCTAAAATCAAGAGACCAATGAGATTGCTTTTGTGACACCCCGCGATTTAGCAGTAAAGTAAACACATAGATTTGCAGCGGAAAACACGAGATTTTATAAACTTTAAAAGCAAACTGCGAATGTCACTAATGTAAAACCAACTCTTAATTAAATAAATCGTTTACACAAATTGTATCTTAAATAAATACAAGGGACATCGATCCCTTGATAAAACACAGTTAATATAATAAACTAATATAAACTACACGCTAAGGGTGAATCGCTGTAAGAACAACGCTCGCTAGCTCACTTGCCACAACCCCATGCAAACACCAACCTGCAACCCATCATTCATTAAAAATGAATGCCAAAGTCAGTGGGGAGTAACTCAGGATTCTCTCAACCATATCACATGAAAACGCACATAAACAAGCGTATAATCATGTGTAATCATGCAAACATATATATCATGTCGGATGTGAGAATAACATTATGATAATAACAATATACAAGTAAAGGAAGCCATCATCCATCATCATCATGCAATACAAGACTCGGGGAAGACTCCCCTTGGCAACCATATAGAACACTAAGGGCTTGCATCTCACCATTAGCGATATATGCTTGAGAAGGTTTGAGACTCGACATACAAACCAATCATAGGCATCCAATCAATCAAGTATATAATCCATCATATGATCAAACATAAGCATACACACTCTCACGGTAAATGACACGCACTAATACCATGTACATAGCAAGTATGATCAACACGTCCACGGGATAAAAATTTCTCAGAACCATAAACGATAAACATTTTGTATATGAAAGATTCACACGTCCAAGGGATAAACATTTCCCTGAACCATACACGATAAACATTTCGTATATGAAAGACTCATTTCCTCCCGGTAGGACGACGATAATAATACGGTCCTAGTCTAAACCTGGCCAGACTCTCGGAATAAACGTGTTCCGATTCGACACGCGATAAACATTTCGCATCCAAGACTCGGTCAAACACAGAAGCCGAGTACCCCCAAATTTGGTCAAACTACTCGAAAGAGGCGGAAAGAGCACAAGAAGCAAATACAAGCAAGTACGCTACATGCAATGACACCACCTTGCAAGGATACGTCATTTGTCGGCCGGGTCGATCAACGCATTGCGTTCACCTCCTAAAAACGTCGTCATATCCTCACTAAAACATGCATTTAAGCATCAAGGATACACCTCATCGCTCCGACATTCCAGTCTAACGAGGGTAAGGGTATAGTCGGGGAATGAGAGTTCAAAGCACTCGACAGTTAGTGCTCGGATCAAAACATAAGGTAGAACCGACTCAAGAGGGGACATATAAAAAACCGTCACAAAACATGTGACATAAGTATGTGAGATTCATATATTCTAAACATGAATATTTAATATTATTACGTAAGTGTATAAGATAAACAAACTATACAAACTATTACATGTGAAGGCATATGGAAAAGAAATGAGAAGAAGCTTCAGGGGGTGCCAGCCGGTCAGGTGGACCGGCTGCCGGGTACCCGGCTGGTACCTTAGCAACACAAAACAGCAACTATAAATTCCAGGGGATCCCCAGCCGGTGGGTGTGACCGGCTGCCGGCTACCGGCTGTGGTCACAT
>JAIUZE010071630.1:0-25500 GCA_022085475.1 Heliosperma pusillum | reverse complement strand
TGGTCCAACAAGCCCAAAAACAAATAACTTCAAGTCACGTACAACGATTCCATACAAAATAATTTGCCAAGTAAAACATTACTTAAGACCTCGTCTGCATTACCACTTAGCGCAAAATAATTACTTAAACTGTCACTTCATTACACATCGTGTTCCTCCTCAGCATCTCCTTCTTCATCCTCGCCTTCTTCTTCCTCTTCTTCTTCTTCCTCTTCTTCTTCTTCTTCTTCTTCTTCTGATTCGTGTTCTCCTGATCCTTCCCCTTTTTCATAGTCCTCTGATGATGGGGATGGTGGGTGATCTGCAAAAGGGTTCGGGCAGTTTCTCTTGTCGTGGTAGGACATTCGCTTACAATTATTACATAAGCGTTTGGGCTTTTTTTGCTAAGGCAACAGCCTTTGCCTTGCTCGACAACATCCTTTTACCACTACCTTTGTTTTTGCACTGTTTTGGTGGAAGAATCGTGATCTTTTCACTCACTGTACAACCAAGTATTGTCTCAATTTCTTGTTGTTTATTCGGGGGGCCCCATACTGGTAATAGTTTCTCCTTAAATTCTCGAACTAAGGTGCACAAGCTCTCAACCTCAGCCTTACCCCTTCCCCTAAGTAACCCAACGGTCTCGTGAACTTCTGACCACAAATTCGCCAGCTCAAGTAGTTCACCATCAATGACATCAATGTCTTCTGTTATTTAACCACCACCGTCTAACATAATAAAGCGCAGTGCATCTTTAGTCCATCTTTTAGCAACATAAATGATGGGAACCGTTTTGAGACCATTGGATGTAAAAATCCATATGAGATGGCGGCACAATAATCCTTTTGTTTCAAACATTTTACAGCTGCATCTTCCCTCAAGTGTACCTAGCACATTATTAAATTTGTCAACACTTTAATTTTCAAATACTGTAACTTCAGGACCATTATATGTAACTACAATGACTAATTGTGTTACTTCAATACTTCATTGTGTTACTTCAATACCATTGTTACTTCAATTAACATATACTGTAACTACAGTGACTAATTCTCAAATACTGTAAGACCAACGACATTTTGTGTCACTTCAATTAACAAATACTGTAACTTCTGGACCATTATATAACTTCAATAACACAGGATGACTTCAAGATAAACATTGACTAATTGTGTTACTTCAATACCTAATTGTGTTACTTCAATACCATTATTATGTTACTTCAGTGACTAATTTGGTAACTTCAATGTAAGTAGGGTAACTTTAATGGGAAACTTCAACTTCATTCTGGGTAACTTCAAGATAAATATTGTGGAACTTCAAGATTTAATTGTTGAATACGTTTTTTTTCATATTTTCTGTAACTCCAATGTGATTAGTGTGTAACTTCAATAACACAGGATGACTTCAAGATAAACATTGACTAATTGTGTTACTTCAATACCTAATTGTGTTAATTCAATACCATTATTATGTTACTTCAGTGACTAATTTGGTAACTTCAATGTAAGTAGGGTAACTTTAATGGGAAACTTCAACTTCATTGTGTAACTTCAATACTATTATTATGTTATTTCAGTGACTAATTGGGTAACTTCAATGTAAATAGAGTAACTTTAATGGGAAACTTCAACTTCATTCTGGGTAACTTCAAGATAAATATTGTGGAACTTCAAGATCTAATTGTTGAATACGTTTTTTTTTTCATATTGTCTGTAACTCCAATGTGATTAGTGTGTAACTTCAATAACACAGGATGACTTCAAGATAAACATTGACTAATTGTGTTACTTCAATACCTAATTGTGTTACTTCAATACCATTATTATGTTACTTCAGTGACTAATTGGGTAACTTCAATGTAAGTAGGGTAACTTTAATGGGCAACTTCAACTTCATTGTGTAACTTCAATACTATTATTATGTTACTTCAGTGACTAATTGGGTAACTTCAATGTAAGTAGGGTAACTTTAATGGGAAACTTCAACTTCATTCTGGGTAACTTCAAGATAAATATTGTGGAACTTCAAGATCTAATTGTTGAATACGTTTTTTTTCATATTGTCTGTAACTCTAATGTGATTAGTTTGTAACTTCAATAACACATTGAATAACTTTATTTATTAAAGTGTAATAGCATTCATTGTGTGTAACTTCAAGAGCATTATTGGTAACTCCAAGTATGTGGTGTCACTTCAACTGTTGTCAGAGTAACTTTAATGAATTTAGAGTGTTACTTCAAGTATATGTGGAGTTACAACATCAGGACCATTATATGTAGCTGCAAACATCAGGACCAATATAGGATTCTGTGAATATTCCAGACTATTTAGTGTAACTGCAATATTTATAAAGGATGCTAATATTATATGCTATTTAGTGTAACTCCAGCCAAATTATGTAAATTTAAATGAATGTTAAACATTGACAAATTACCTGGGTTGTATTCAACTTCAAAATCATTTCCTCTGAATGTATCAGTTACTGTAGTCACCTCAAGTTCACCTCTTTTGGTGTACCCCCCGGTTTTACATGTATCGAAAGAGTATTTGACCTCTTCCCTAAACTTATTGAAAAACGCGTGTGTGTAGATTTTCGCTCCGTGTTTTTCTATAGCAAGATGAGTTTCTGTTTTGGGTGACGATTGCCGGTTATCATTGTCTAACTTCTTTTGTTTGTGTCTTTGATGGTCCATAGCGCTAACAAAACGCATCCAAAACTCTACCAAAGTACCTGATTTGTGCTCAAATCTCTTAAAAAAGCTATTTTCACTCTCCGATCTCTGCGTTGTTCTCATAACGCCTGCCATTTTCAAATCCCTGCAATGCGCCAACACCCACTATTTCCTTATAGCGTACGTGTCTGAAAACCAATCTTCTGTACCAATCTCATGTTCCGCCATTATGATTTCCCATCTCTTGTCAAAATCCACTGCTTCAAGGTCGTCATCCCATACAATTTCATTCATTTTTTAATCAAATCGCTGTAATCATCCCTCGTGGGTCCATACTTGACCGACACCTTGTTCATGATATGCCACATGCAAAATCGATGACGCGCTGTCTTGAACATTATTGCCACAGATTTTGTAATCCCTGGATCCTGATCTGTGATGATGTACTCGGGTTCCTTTCCTCTCATAGCTGTCAAAAACTTTGTAAATACCCAGTTGAAGGATTCAAAGTCCTCCTTCGCAATCAAAGCCCCACAAAATGTTACTGACCGTTTATGGTGGTCGACACCGGTAAACGGGGTGAATACCATCGAATATTTGTTGGTACAATAAGTTGGGTCAAAGGACACTGCATCACCAAATACAGAGTAATTCCGTTTCGCAGTAGCGTCAGCCCAAATTGCCCTACGTAGGCTTCCGTCACTGTCTATATCGTAGTCGAAAAAGAATCCCTGTCTATTTTCAGCCATGTTCTTAAAATGATCTACAAATAACTGACCGTCTCGCTCATGAATGAAGCACTTCACATCCCTGTGGAAGTTTTTGAAATCTGTTAAACTAGCCCCAATGTTCTCGAAACCATTAACGTGCTCCTTGCACATATTATAAGTCTTTGTTGCTCCAATCTTCAACTACACACAAAAAACGTAACTTCAAATATTAAATAACTTATATCCAATAATACTGTCACTTTTAATATAGGTTGCAAACAATCTATATCAACGAGACAATTTTAAATTAATTACTAACCCTCGAATTATAGACGATGATCTGTTTATGATAACTCGTAATTCTTCTTGACAATTTCTGAAACTCTCGATCATAGACCGAGATTAGTTCGTGATTGTGCCCATCGGTGATTCGGTCAATACATATTACCCTTTCGTTCATAAATAACCTTATTCTAGCCTTGCACCCGACCCTAGTTATTTTAGTCCTCCTTTTCAGTGTTTCATCCACCTTGTATGATTTACTGAACCCCTCTCGGTTGCAAACCAGAAGCTTTGATTTCAATTTCCCATCACGCCACTTCTTTGTTGTGTACTTCCGAACGTCAAAGCCACAGGCAAGTGCATATATTTTGTAGAAATCAACTGCTTCATCAGTATCAGAGAACTCCTGCCTGACGTACGGAGTAAATTCATTTTCTACTTTCTTACAAAACACCCATTCTCCGTCAGCAAATGAACCTGCATAAGTTGTACAAATTCTTACATTATAATAACAAATCTTCGGCTCACTTATACACTTTACTAAATACAATTAGTTTTAACTTCAATATGTTACTTTAACTTCAACAACAACATGTGTAACTTCAATGTACAGGTAGTGAAACTTCAACACTATGTCACTTCAACGTTGTTTTATTAGACTTTAATGTAAATACCTGTAACTTCAAGACTTTCAAACTTTAATCACTATCCGGAAAAATTCTAAGAATTTCATGTGTAACTTCAACGCTTTCTAACTTCAAGGATATTTTCTGACACTTTAATTCACGAATGGTGTAACTGTGTAACTTTAATGAACAACTTCAACACTCAATGTTTCTTTAACAACTATGAGCATAACTTTTACATAAAATAAGGTAACTTCAATAGGCTACATGTCTTCAATAGAACTTCAATACTAGTTCATCAATATTATTCACTTCAATCTATAGTTCTAATATTACTTCAATCAAATGTAATATTCTAATATTCAGCAATATTCACCAACAAGATAAAGATATTAATTAAATACACGCAACTTTAATAATAAAGATTCAAAACAGACTAAGTTGCCAATAAAGTAAAATAACAAACAAAAAACAAGTCTTGTAAAACTTTAATAATGAAGATACAGTTTCACTTTAACTCTGTTTTACGAAACTTTAATAGCAATATGTGTAACTTCAACTAAAAAAAACTTTAATAGCAATAGCAATATGTGTAACTTCAACACTCAATGTAACTTTAACCACTATGAGCATAACTTTTACATAAAATAGTGTAACTTCAATAGTCTACATGTCTTCAATAGAACTTCAATACTAGTTCATCAATATTATTCACTTCAATCTATAGTTCTAATATTACTTCAATCAAATCTAATATTCTAATATTCAGCAATATTCACCAACAAGCTAAAGATATTAATTAAATACACGTAAATTTAATAATAAAGATTCAAACCAGACTATGTTGCCAATAAAGTAAAATAACAAACAAAAAACAAGTCTTGTAAAACTTTAATAATGAAGATACAGTTTCACTTTACCTCTATTTTATGAAACTTTAATAGCAATATGTGTAACTTCAACTAAAAAAAAGTTGAAGATGATTTAACAGTGTTAAAAATTATGCTTCAGTATTTGGAAGATGCAAACAAGAAGAACATGCTAATATAATACAAAACATCAATATTTGGAAGAAACTTTATTTATAATACAAAACCTCAATACAGCTATTAGTAGAACTTACCATTCGCGGCTTCAACAATTTGTTGATCAGACATGACGATTTTGAAGAAACCTTGCAAATATTTGGAATATTTAGATAGTAATAGTAACGAAATCCTCTGGTAGATTATTGTTCCGTTTGAATTATGGAGGTTTTGGATGTAGAGAGAGATTGTGAAATTGTATTATAGAGATATAAAGTGTTTTCATGGTGGATAAATGACTAAAACCTAAAAGATCTTGTCAGATAGTACGTAGTGCTGTGTCTTGGGGCAGTGAAACCCACTATCATGCATAAATCTGATTTTCCTTTTTTTTGGGCCTATTTAAGCCATTACCTCTCTCTCCATATCAACCATTGATTTGGTTGATCCAAAGGCCCTTATAAGGACTTAAGGACTCAAATAATATAAGGGACTCATAAGAACCTATCTCTCTCTCTATATATATAGATAGGTTCTTGTGAGTCCACCCTTTTTTTGAGTCCATGAGTCGGAATAGGAAGAGAGAAAGTGATTGAGGTGGAGGGAGTAGATTTAAAAAGATGAGAGGAGGGAGTTTTAGAGAGAAGGAAGATGAAGTCATTTTAAAGAGAAGGAAGAAATGTTTTGAATGAATGAATGAAGTGGGTGAAAAGTGATTTAGAGGGATTGTTGTATTAAGGGTTTAATTAGTGTTGTAGTGAGAGAGTGGGTTAAACTCCTTACTAATTACATTTTTTGTGTTTAATCTCAACCATCTATCTTCAAGATCCAATGGCCTCTAAGAGGACTCATGGACTCAAATTTTTGGGGTGGACTCACTTGATCCTTTCTCTATAGAGATAGGTTCTTGTGAGTCCACCCTTTTTTTTGAGTCCATGAGTCCTCATCCTAGCCATTGGATGAGAGAGATGGATGAATGAGACTGTAGAGACAAAAACACACTTAACACTAATCAATTACTTATGCACTAATTAATTAACTTTCTCTCTCTAGCCTTTAGTTAATCACTTTTGAGCACTTTTGAGTTTCTGAGATTTATGAGTGTAACTTCACCCCCTATTTCTGTAACTTCAAACTAAAATGTGATTTCGACTATATAAATTTTAATTTATGAAACTTCAAGACAAGTTTATGTGATTTTAGACTTTTTATGAGTGCAACTTCAGTCATTACGAGTGTAACTTCAACCATTATTTATGTAACTTCAAACTAAAATGTGATTTCGACTACATAAATTTGAATTTATGAAACTTCAAGACAAGTTTATGTGATTTTAGCCTTTTTATGAGTGTAACTTCAGTCATTACGAGTGTAACTTCAACCATTATTTCTGTAACTTCAAACTAAAATGTGATTTCGACTACATAAATTTGAATTTATGAAACTTCAAGACAAATTTATGTGATTTTAGCCTTTTTATGAGTGTAACTTCAGTCATTAAGAGTGTCACTTCAACCATTAATTCTGTAACTTCAAACTAAAATTTGATTTCAACTACAAAAATTTGAATTTGTGAAACTTCAAGACAAGTTTAAGTGATTTTAGCCTTTTTATTAATGTAACTTCAGTCATTACGAGTGTAACTTCAACCCTTATTTGTGTCACTTTCAACCAAAATGTGATTCTTACCGTATAAATTTGAATTTATGTAACTTTAAGACAAATTTATTTGACTTTACCCTTTTTATAAGTGTAAGTTCAGTCATTATAAGTGTAACTCCAACCCTTATTTGTTTAACTTTAACCCAAAAATTGATTTAATTTTAACATTTTTTTGAGGTAACATTATCCTTTATTAGTGAAAGTTCAATTATTATTTGTGTAACTTTAGTCATTTATAGTATAACTTTCTGCTTTAGTCTTTCCTAGTGAAACTTCAGTCCAAACTAGTGTAACTTCAGTCCAAACCTATGTTACTTCAGTCCAAACCTATGTTACTTTAGTCTTGATCCATGTAACTTCAGTTATATAACTCTTAATTGTGTAACTTTAGTCTAACATAATGTAACTTTAGATCTGGAAAGAAAAACACCATAAAAAAAAAATTAAAAAACGAGATTTAAAATAAATAAATAAAAACATAACAAATTTGAAAAAAAAAACATAAAACATAAAAAAGAAATGTGTAACTTCAGTAAAAAAAATGTGTAACTTCAATCATTATATGTGTAACTTCAGTTAAAAATGTGTTACTTCAGTCATTATATGTGCAACTTCAGTTACTAAAAGTGTAACTTCAGTTACTAAAAGTGTAACTTCGGTCATTATATGTGAAACTTCAGACATTATATGTGAAACTTCAGTGAAAAACACCACTAACCAAAAACAAATTGGTGGTTTTTGAGATCTGAAAAAGTAACCAACATAAAAAATTATTTTTATTCGAAATAAAAATTACACTAATATGAAAAAAAAACACTATCAGATCTGAAGGAAAGTAAAATAAGAAGAAAAAATAGATAAAACACAACAATGAAAATATATACTTGAAAAAAAAAATTGATGAAAAAAATTCAGATCTGAAGTAACCCGGATCTGTAAAAAACGAAAAAAAAAATAAATAAGAAGAGGGGAGGTAGGTGACGGCATTGAGGGGGCACGTGAGAGGAGAGGAGGGAGCAACACCACCACCTTCACCAACACCACACACAACCGTCTCCTTTGCTCCGCCTCCTCCGTTGCCGCCTCCTCCTCCAAGTCGGCGACCTCTTCCTCTTCACCACCCCACGACCCTTCTTTGACTACCTCCACCACCACCAACACTACCATTCCCTTCACCACCACCCCAAACAACAACACCACAATCCCACTTTTTTCAGATCTGGAAAAAAGACCAAGATCTAAAAAAATGGAGAAGAGGAGGAGAGGAGACGGTGAAGAGGTGCGAGGAAGAGAAGAAGTCGGCGGTTGGCATGGTGCAAGAAAGAGAAGGAGCTGATGAGGAGGAGCCGGCGACGCAGCACAGGCGGCAGAGGAGGAGGTGCGAGAAGAGGAGGTGTCGAGCATGTGGTTGGGTGGTGGTGAGTCGTCGGGGTAGAGGGTAGGGGTGGGGGCGGTAGATCTGGTTTTGGGGGTCTTTTTTCAGTTTTTTTTTTTTTTGGTGGTGGTGGCTGGCGGTGCCAGATTAGGGAGGACGGCGGTGGAGGCGGTGGCCGACGGAGAATAGAAAGAGAGAAAGTGATTGAGGTGGAGGGAGTGGATTTAAAGAGAGGAGATGAGGGAGTTTTAGAGAGAAGGAAGATGGAATCATTTTAGAGAGAAGGAAGAAATGTTTTGAGTGAATGAATGAAGTGGGTGGAAAGTGATTTAGAGGGATTGTTGTATTAAGGGTTTAATTAGTGTTGTAGTGAGAGAGTGGGTTAAACACCTTACTAATTACATTTTTTGTGTTTAATCTCAATCATTCATCTTCAAGATCCAATGGCCTCTAAGAGGACTCATGGACTCAAATTTTTGGGGTGGACTCACTTGATCCTTTATCTATATATAGATATCTATATATACGTACCTCGCTAATTAAACGTAACTTATGCCTATAATAACTATATATATATATATATATATATATATATATATATATATATAGAGAGAGAAAGGTTCAAATGAGTCCTTCATATTTTTTGAGTCCCTAAGTCCTCTTATGAGCCCTTAGATCTTTCAAGTTGGGTGGTTGAGATTAAAAGCAAAAAGTAACCATTACACTAATTCCTTACTTATACACTAATTAATTATCTTTCTCTCTCTAGCTTAAAGTTGATGGCATTTTAGCATTTTTAGGGTTTAACTTTTGTTTTCAAGGGTAACTTTTGTTTTTTTTACGAGTGTGCAGTTTTACAAGTGTAACTTTGATCTTTTACGAGTGTAACTTTAATCCAAAAAAGTGTAACCTTATACTAAAAAATGATTTTACGACAAAATTTTGACATTTTACGTATTTTCAGAGTGTAACTTTAGCCTTTTACAAGTGTAACTTTAATTCAAAAAAGTGTAACCTTTTACTAAAAAAATGATTTTACGACAAGATTTTAACTTTTTACGTATTTTCAGAGTGTAACTTTAGCCTTTTACAAGTGTAACTTTAATTCAAAAAAGTGTAACCTTTTACTAAAAAATGATTTTACGACAAGACTTTTGTTTTTTTACAAGTATGCGGTTTTACAAGTGTAACTTTGATTTTTTACGAGTGTAACTTTAATACAAAATAGTGTAACTTTATGCTAAAAAATGATTTTAAGACACGGTTTTGACATTTTTCGTATTTTTAGAGTGTAACTTTACACTTTCACAAGTGTAACTTTAATCCAAAATAATGTATTTTTATACTGAAAAGTGATTTTACGACAATTTCTTGATATTTTCCATATTTTTAAAGTGTAACTTTAGCGTTTTACAAGTGTAACTTTAATCCAAAATAATGTACTTTTATACTAAAAAGTGATTTTAAGACAAGTTCTCGACATTTTCCATATTTTTATAGTGTAACTTTAAGTTTTTTTACAAGTGTAATTTTATTTTTGAATTATATGGCATCTTATTTTTGAATTTTAAAATTTTATCTAAATTAAAGTGTAACTCTGACCTTTTCAGAATGTAACTTTATTATATAGAGAGTGTAACTTTAGTCATTTATAGTCTTTTCAGAAAGTAACTTTAATATATTGAGAGTGTAACTTTAGTCATATAAAGTGTAACTTTTACCCATTGATAGTGTATATTTAGTCCACTTAGAGTATAACTTTAACCCACTTTGAATGTAACATCAATCATTTGAGAGTGTAACTTCAATCCATCAACAACCTCCGTCTTAATAGGATTATTTTTTTAAAAATTTAGTTCGTATTTATTAGATCTAAAATTAAAATCAACTAAATAAGTAAAAAAAAAAATATATGTAAAACTTTGTTTATTGATTTTTTGACAGTAATGGTACTTTTTAGTAAATCTAAAAATGGAGGAAAAAAAAAGTAACAATAAATCTGTAATCTATTTTGAGAGTGTAACTTTAGTTCGTTGAATGTGTAACTTTAGTTCGTTGAATGTGTAATTTCAGTCTACTATAAACCTCCGTCGTCGTCACTCATAACACGAAATAAACACCACAAATATTTTTGTCAGAAATCTATTTTTATTTTGTAGATCTAAAATTGGCGAAAAAACAAAAAAAAATAAAGGAAAATAAAAGAGTTGATCTAAAAGTAATAAAATTAAAAGGAAAAAAAGGAATGAAAAGGAATTACTAGTAGATCTAAAAAAAAGGAAACAAAAAAAAGAGAGAAAGAGAAGAAGACGGAGAGAGGGAGAGGAAAGATGAGGGAAAGGAAAGACGAAGGGAAGGCGGTGGCGCGTCGGGTGGACCACGACAGAGAGGAGCGTTGGTGGTGACTGGTGGCCGGAGTGGAAGAGGCAGAGGAGCCGGCATGGAGTAGATCTAGGTTTGTTTTTTTGTTTTTTGTTTTTTTTGTGGTGGAGTAGGTGGTTGAGTGGTGGTGTGGTCGTGGGTCTCGTGGCTCGGTGGTCGGCGCTGCGAGAAGGAAGAGGGGGAAGGCAGAGGAGGGTGGTGGTGGGTTGTGGGGGTAGAGGGTGGAGGGTGGGGTGGTAGATCTTGTTTTTTGTGGGTTTTTTTTCAAGTTTTTTTATGGTATTGGTGGTGGACGGCAGTGGCCAGCGGTGGACGGAGGTGGACGGCGGTTGACGGCGGTGGACGGCGGTGGACGGCGGTGGACGGCGGTGGCCAGCAGTGGACGTCGGTGGCCAGCAGTGGCCGACGGAGTAGAGGAAGAGAGAAAGTGAGGGAAGAATTTAAAGAGAGGAGAATTGGAATTTTTAGAGAGAAGGAGGAGGGAGTTTTAGAGAGAAGTAGAAAGTGTTTTGAATGAATGAATTATGTGGGTAGTGAGTGAGATAGAGGGATGTATTAGTGGATTAATTAGTGTGGTAGTGAGAGAGTGGGGTTAAACACCTCTTTAATGACATTTTTTGTGTTTTAATCTAAGCCATCCATCTTCAAGATCCAAGGGCCTCTAAGAGGACTCATGGACTCACTCTTTTGGGGTGGACTCATTTGATCTCATTACTATATATATATATATATATAATATATATATACAAATCTTTAAATAACATAACAATTTTGATGTACTATACCTATATATATATATATATATATATATATATATATTATAACATTAAATAAATAAATTAAATTTAAAGCAGAGTTAAATAAATTAAACGTAATTTATTTCTTTTCGTGTCTCAAAATTTAATGCCGCGCGCACGTATCTGAAAAATTAAAAATAACACACAATCTATAACAACGGTTCTTTATAATACTACCGTTGTTATTACTTTCAACAACGGGTCATACTAAAGAAACCGTTGTCATTGTGTTTATTAGACTTTTCATTTTGGCGCATTTTGGCGAAAATATATAACAACGGGTATACTTTAACCGTTGTCATTACTCTATCACAACGGTTTTTTTTAGTATAACCATTGTCAATAGTTTCTCTTAACAAAAAATAATTTACAATCCTATAGAGCAAATTAAACACACAAATAATTTACAATCCCATTATCATCATCATCATCATCCTCGTTTACAACACAAACACACAAATCTTTTTGTTTATTATCATCATCCTCCTCGTTCTCTTTATCATCATCCTGCTCGTTCTCTTTATCATCATCCTGTTCGTTCTCGTTATCATCACCAGGTAATTTTTGTGTTTCGTCTTTAAGGTTTTAAGATTGAAGTTCATCTTTTTGTTTTTCATCTTTTTGTTTTTCGTGTCTTTGTTCTCTTTATCATTCTCTTTATCATCATGTTTCATTCCTTTTTAAGGTTTTAGAGTTTTATAATCTCTGCATGACTCTTTATTTGTTCAGTTACTATTTCATTCCTTTTAAGGTCTTAGGGTTTTAGAATCTCTGCATGCATGACTCTGTTCAATTACTATTTCATTTCTTTTGAAGGTTTTAGGGTTTTAGGATTATCATGGGTGAAAAACGGAAAAGAAAAGAAAACAATGATAAGGGAGATAAGCCTTGTGAGAGGGGTGCTTTGCAGTGCCCTGCAGCCCTTGCAGATATAGCGGCAAAACAGTCGCTGCCTATAAAATGGAGTGTGAAAGGTGTTCCTACTGGTCCAAATGCTGGCCATTTATCCACTTGGATTGGAGTTACAACCAGACAGTTTGCGCCTATTGATTTAGATGATTTCAGGAATCTAAATCCTGTATTGCAGAAGTTACTCTTGACCCGTATAAAGGTATGATAATTTCTTTAGCTAAACAACATTTTATTTTGCAGAAGTTACTCTTGGTTCGTATAAAGGTATGATATTAGACAGTCGCTTATTAGTATATATTTATATATATAACATGTAATTGAATACTATGATGATGCAGGAAGCCTTCGATATTCCTGATTGCCATGATAAGTATCTATTACATAAGGCAGAGGCAGCCTTAAGGCAGTGGAGGTGTGACCTTGCCAAATTACACTTGTATGTTGACAAGGAGACGGGGGAGATGCATAAGAGCCCACCGGTAAAGCACCCCATCATCACTCGGCAATAATGGAATAATTTCAAGGCGAAACGAGCTAGTGAAAAGTTTCAGGTTAAGTATCCATGTCATATGTTTACATTTTTCTGCTGTTATTTTGAGCAATTTCTAAAACTTTACTTAAGGTAGCGTTTGGCAACACTAATTTCATTTGAATCACATGATTTGAAAGTTGTAATTTGGAATGATGATTTGGAAATTACAGGGGGTTGGGGTGTCATTTAGAATAAGCTAAATTTAATCAAAAAATCACAAGATTTCATAAGGAAGAAAGCAACTTAAATTAGTCCATTTCATTACACACGAATCTCTTACAAGATTTTCCAATTACGTCAAATTTTAATCAGGAAAAGTACAACAACCACAACAAACACCGAGCTAATAAATTTCACTAACAAAGTTAATTGCTCAAACTCCTTTTTCAACTCAATAATTTTTTCCTTCAAATTATCACTTGAACAATCATCATCTTCATTTGCTCCATTACTCTTCATTTTTCTACTGATGATAACATGGTCTGATGTCAACCATGTTACAAAGTTATGACACTCCAAGCATTTGAAGAAGTACGCTTTTCTTGGATTGCTAGTTGACCCGGATATTTTAATCACTGCATTCTTACCGCAACGATTGCAAGCTTGATTCTTAAATTCAAGACCTTCAATTGGGGTGCTCCTCGAAGAAGATGAATAAGAAGACATAATCAAACAAGGAAAAGTAAAAAAACAAGATAGAGATGGGGAAAAAACAGAAGAAAGAAGATGGGTATATGAGGTGAGAGGTAGGATATATGGACTGAAAATATATATAAATGAAATAAAGGGAACATTTTGGAAGGAAAATGAATGTGAAATGGAGGGAAAATGAATGTGAAATGGAGGGAAAATGAATCTGAAAATGAATGTGAAATGGAGGGAAAATGAATCTGAAAATGCCACATAAGCATCCTAATAAGCAACAAATAGAAAAACCCTTTTTTTAATTAATGAGTTTTCTATAATTCTCTAATTATCTCATCTACTTGCGATTTTATATGATTTGAAGGCCGTTAGCGCAAGAAATAGTGCTAACATTTCAAAGAAGCGAGGGGTATATTATGGTTCTCGAGGCGGTTACAGATTAATAGAAGACAATCTCGTAAGTAGCATCTATATATTAGATTTTTTTAATCATACTTGGACTTGATACACATGTATACATATATTAGTTTTGAGTTAATGTGTAGGTGTCAAAGGGAGTGACCGACTTGAATCGACACGTAACTTATAAAGAAGGGCACACGCCTAAAGGATCCCGAACCTGTAACAAATATGATCAGGAAGTCTTGGCCAACATAGTAAGTATTATTTTATTAAGACGAGTTTTTTAATAACTTTATTGTTTAATTCTTACGCGTATGTATGTCTGACTATCTATTTATTTTAGTAACAAAAATAAAATGAAGCTTATTTAATATATTATAGGAGAATGTACTGAAGGAGGTTGCGGAATGGAAATTCACTCCGAATGGTCGTGATGACGTTCTTGCTAGAGCGATCGGCCGACCCGAGCATCCAGGTCGATTGAGGGGCGTTCCATTACATGTCGGAGTCACGAAATATTATGGGACAACTACCCCGAAAAAGAAGAAGAAAAAAAAGGGGAAGGCTGACATGGTACCATTTTATATTGTTATTTAAAATTCACATGTTATTATTTTAAACAAAATGCTGATTCTACATTTTTTGCACGCAGGTTCAGTTATTGGCCTCCGTGATACTAAAAATGAATTCTGGAGGCAAGCCTTCCGAAGAAGAATTGAAGATGATGGAGGATGTCATTAAAAAGGGTTAGGTGCAACAGATTGGTCAAGAGGCAGAGAACACTACTACCTTGGCAATACATGAGGAGGAAGTATCGATCAATGAGAAACAGAAAGAGGTACCTAGTGCTGCTGAAGTTTTAATACCTCAAGTCGATAAGGTAAATATGACTTTATTATTTTTCTTTTTTTTCTTCATTTGTTCCTTTCCAGCAGCCAAATATTATACGTGATTGCAGCCTTACTCGGGGTACACCATGGTTCCTAAACAGCCTTACTCGGGGTGTGTGTTCCCTGCAATAACTGGTAAAACCAAGCTCTAATGCTATAACCTCTAACATCATAGCCTTTGATTGGTTAATTTTATTACGTAAATGAGTGAAAAGGGGATGCAACTTGAGGAGACGGCTGAGAAGACGGATGACAATAAATAGGGCATGGAACTTGAGATGACGGCTGAGAAGACGGACGGCCCATCACCTTCAAATAAGGGGCCAGTTTTCGGCAAGGTATGCATGAAGTCTGTAATAGGTATGTAGATCATTTATGAATTCTATTATATTTTGGTATTTAATTAATAATGTGTATTCTACAGGCCATAAAAAGGAAGGTAGTTATTCTCACCGACCCTTCATCCGAGAAAGTTGTTCGTGTTGCCCGGGGTTTCGTAGTCATAATGCCCAACAAATCAGCGGAAAACATCTTGGTTCATGGCGTACCACTTTTGCCGAATCATACAAAAGTGGAGATAAATCAAGCCTTTAAGGGCTATGAAACGCTTCAACTGCCAATCCCAGTCCGTGACGACCTTCAAATTCTGGCAGATGTGGTTCAGTGTTTTGTCCAATGGCCTGATAAGCACATTTACCTGGCTCGTTCGCGTACGACTCAACTGAATGTAGTCAGGGTTAGAAAAACACATCTATCCAGCCTTTTGTCTTTGTTCATCACCTACCTAATTAGTGAAATTTATATGTTATATTTTTGTTTTGTAGGTAACAAAAAACATGGATAAGACTCACTCGATAGACAATCTTTCTACTACCTCGTCGAAACAACAACTTGATGAGGTATTTAATTAACTTCTCCATTTTTTTAAAAACTCTCTTTATACTTTAATTTCTACTACTGCCTCATCATTGAAAGAGCAAGTTGATGAGGTATATGTACGTATTACTTCTTGATTTTTTTAAATAACTATTTATCTTTGACGTAATCTGAAAAAGAATAATACACTTTTTTTGTAGGGTAAAAAAATACACACGGCTGATCACCCGATAGACAATAATCCTACTACTACCTCATTGAAAGATCAAGTTGATGAGGTATTTAGTTAAGTACTTAATTTTTTTAAATAGCTCGAACTGGGATATGTTTCGTTTGGATTAGTTTAGTTAAGTACTTAAATTTAGTTATCCACATGTAGGATGTTGTGACAAGTAGCACAAAAGAAAATTCGGATCATTTCCCCCAGCTGAAAGATGTTATGAGTCTATCCCGTACTGATTATACTGGGAACGTTTTCATGGAAAAAGTAAGAACGATGACGATGATGGACCTTTATAAGGAGGCTGATGCTCGCATAGCAAGCGAGCAATTGATAATTATTTCGCTCGAGGATGATATTTTAGGGAAAGAACGTCAAGCAGTTCTGTCATGGGAGATTCTAGCCATTTGGGCCGGCCTTGATGAGATTGATATCCAACACCTATTTGTTTGGATGAAGTAAGTTTCTTAATAAATCATGCAATATTCTAATATTCTGACTAAGATATAGTGTTTTAAATACCGGAATTAAAACCGTCATGTAGGTTCTTGAAATCGGTTGTGATCCCCGAGACCAAGAGTCCACATGATCTATAAGGATCCATGTGCCCTTATATTTTATCTATGCATATCGGGATGATTTCGTACGAAAAACGTATAGATTATATTGCTCAGGAATTGGCGAAAAACAAAAAGCTCATTCTTGCCCCTTATAATGAAATCGGGTAATATATAATTAATATTACGATTCCAAACACAATTGCATTTTTATATGTTTGGTTATGATGTTGTGCTTGTTAATAATAATGTGTCTCTAGATCTAGGAGACATTGGGTGCTAGCAGCGATCATGCCGACCAAGAAGAAAGTCTTTTGGTTGGACTCTTTGCATAAACAACCATCCGAAACCTTTAAGAAGTTGATTATTAAGTAAGTTTATAATACTGATTTGGCACATAATATTAATTTTCAATTATTATTATTTTCACTACTACACATATATATTTATGTGAGTTTCTGCCTCTCTTTTTTTATTTTAAAGGGCCTTTGAGAAGAAAAGAGCTAACGACGATCAACCCACGGAAGATTCTGATGATGGCCCTACTTTTTGTAACAACCCGAAAAATACCCGATTTTTCTAGTAAAAATATTTACTAACACTTTTCAGTAGAACTTAAGTTTTTAAAATAGAAATTTTTGTTCCGAGTCTTATTTTGAAATTCCGAGTTCGTATTTGGAATTTCTGAGAGATTTCATGAAAAGACCGTTTTTAGTCATCTTTGACTTTTCTTGACTTTTAAGTCGGCTTTGACTTTTCCTTGACTTTTTAAAAGTCGTCATTGACTTTTTCTTGACTTTTAAGTAGTCATAAACTTTTCTTGACTTGTAAGTCATCTTTGACTTTTCTCGACTTTTAAGTCGACTTTGACTTCCGTTGACTTTTCCCGACTCGCTTTTCAAGTTTGAAGACCGAAATTTTATTTAAAAAAATAATATTTTTGATTTATTTTTATTAAGATTTATTATGATTTATCATAATTTAATATAATTATTTGGAATTTATTCGGAATTTAAAGAATAACTTTTACGGTTTTGAACCGAACGTTATTTAACTATTCCCGACTCATCGTAAATCCCGTAACGAATTCAAAACTCGACTTTGGCATGAGTCACACGCGCGTGTCATCGTTTTCCACTCACAATAAGATATTTTAATTGTTTTGAATAAACTAATAATAATATCTAGATATTTATCAACTTTATCGATCAGTTAACGAAAATTACGCAAAACGCTCGAAATCAGACCCGTCTAGCACAAAACCACACGGCACTCTTGCTCTCTAATAGGCCTTGATATTTTCATTACTTTTGAATACAATATCATAATATCTAGATATTTGGTGTAATTAACTTTATCGTTAATTATATTTAATCGATTACCGTAAAGTAATTATTAAACGCGAGTCAATTACGTAACAACAATTTCAAAACCCGACATCCTTATTTGTCTATAAACACACGGCTCAACCCACACTCTTTACTCACAAACAACTTTTCATTTTACAACAAATCAAAATAAGATCAAAATATCACTTTCTTTAATCGTTCTTGAGTGTTCTTGAGCGTTCTTCATCCGTTCTTCATCGTTCTTGAGCAAAATCCTCATAAAATATTCATTTCTTAATTAAATCCGTCCTAACTTATAATTCTAGAATCTCCTCTTCGCTCTCCATCTTCTAGTACGGTTTATTTTCAATTCCGTCAAAATCGTTTTCAACATTTAATTTATGGAAAATCAAGTTTAAGTTCTAATAATGTTTTCTTGTCATTTCTTATAGGGGAAGATTGTGAAGACGAGTTTGGAGACTCGTATATTTTGGGTGAAGATTAGTAGGAGGGTTTCTTATTATATACTTCTTATTATTTTGGTGCTAAGTGTTTTGCTAGCTAAGGTAACAATTCCGATTTACTCGACGAATTAATGTCACATAGCTTTTAGTTTTTGTTCATGTTATGGTTATTTATGATTTTAGTTAGTAACATAGCCTTTAGTTTTGGTTCTTTTGATTTTGGTTCATCTTTGTTTTTGGTTCATGTTTTTATGATTTGTGGATTTTTAGTAGTAATATGATAAGGAGTTGTTTTTATCATCTTGATGAATTTTGATGATTTTTAATAAGTTATGACTTTTATGTTGTCTTGGAAATTTTAATATGTTTAGTGTTCTTGATGAATTTTGATGATTTTTAATAAGTTATGATTTTTATATTGTCTAGGAAATTTTAGTATGTTTAGTGTTCTTGATGAATTTTGATGATTTTTAATAAGTTATGATTTTTATGTTGTCTAGGAAATTTTAATATGTTTAGTGTTCTTGATGAATTTTGATGATTTTTCATAATAATGATTTTTGTATGATGATGGTTAGATTGGTTGTTAAAATAGTTGTTTGTTGATTAAAATCATGTTGGAAATAAATTGGGTGGTTGATGCATGGTGGCCGAATTGGGAGGCTGAAAACCGGACCCAAACCAGGCCGGTTCAGGCCGGTTCAGGCCCGGTCCAGGCCGGTCTGGGTTGGTCATGGTGGGTCCGGGTTTTGGTCTTTGGGTTGTGTCGATGTTTGATTGTTTAATTGTTGTTTTGACGGGTTTTAAATATGTTAAGCATGCGGGAAAATATTAGAAATCGGTTTTAGTAAAAATTGTAAAATCAGCCATTTTAGCCCAAAACAGGCCGTGGGGCCCATTCAGGCCCATGTGGGTCCGGTCCAACTCAGCCCGTGGGTCCCACTTTGGGACTTGTGACGGTTTTTGAGTTTAATGTTAATTTATCGTGTTTTGTAATTTTTAGCAAGCGGGAAATGTTAATAAGTAAAATATTTAATTAAAAAGGTTTTTCATAAAATTAATATTTCTCACATGTTTGAAATTATAATACGAGTTTATAGTTTAATTTGCTATCCTTGTAGTCAAACGGGTTTTTGTAATGTTTAAATATTTCACATGTTAGAAGTTTTAATAAAATAACATGTATTGAATATGTTGATTGTTATGTCTATGTCTATGTGATAAAGACTCTGTTTCTAGCCGGTTTGATCCAACGGGTTTGGTCAAACTAAGATCTAGTCCGCCCCGATTTGACTGATGACCCGTCGCGGGACTAGGGTCGGGGATTTGTCTTCAAGTAAGGTTTATTTGATTATTGAATTAGCCTTAGTAGATATGAGGCGATATGATATTTGGTTATTATTTATATGAAATTAGTCACATGATCGGATGTTTTTCCCGTGACTGTTTTATTATATGGTTGGTGTCGTGTTGACTAAGTACCCATAGAGAATTATGAGTATATGGCGTCTTGGACCATGCTAATTCGAAATGAGTATCTTGGACCATGACATCGATAGGCCGTACTATCTTTAACGAGTATATGTTCACCACTGATAGCGTTTGTGTCACTGGCCTGGGCCTTTTGATACCAAGCCGGGGCATGGCATCCTAAGAGTTCCGCTTTGGGAAGGGAGCCAGCTTAAGTAATAGCCATCTCTGCTTAGGGGGTCGCCTAGCAGAGTTTCTCAGGTACGGTTATGTCATGAGGACGGGGAATGGAATAGCTGTGTCGCTAGGTCTGATCAGTCTAGGACGAGGATGTTTTCCTACCTTGTGGTATAGACTCGAGTTACAGAAGTCGACTATTGACGGTTCTAAGAACTTATGCCTGTTTGTAGACGTATTGGTCTTTCATGTTTGTATGATTCTATGAGTTATAGAAGGTGAGATGCAAGCCGGCTAAGATTGATAGAGTTTGGATTACCGATTGTTAACTGATTCACATGATTACGTGTTGATTAGGGTTTGAGTGTATAATGGCCATGTTACATGGTAACCTCTGAGCTAGCATACCAGCTTCCCTACCTAGTGTTATATTTTATTATCGGATTCACATGATAGCTTTCATATGATAGGTTATATGTTAGTTATTTGTTTTCATAACATGAAAAGCATATCTTATATGTAAGTTTTGTATTTTCCATATACATTGCTTTTATGTTATTCATGTTTTATTAAACTCGACATTTCGTGGCTGGGAGAACTCGGAGTTACTCCCCACTGACTGTGGCTTCCGTGTTTATATTTAATGCGGTTGGCAGGTTTGTGATGCATACTTGGGTACATTGACGAGCTAGCGAGCGAAGTATTTACCTTGGACCTATATTCGGTTCTTTAGGATTGTATATTAATATACACTCTTTTATTTCGTATTTATACGGGAAACATGTCTCCCGTTTCAGATACTTTTTATGTATAATATTATTTCTTTTTGGTTGAACCTTTTTATTTAAGACACCTTCGTTATGTATTATCATCTTTTATTTAGTTAAATTATTTTTTTTCTTTCCGCAAATTTGAGGGTGTCACACTGTGACTGACTGGCTGTGTCTGAGGATTGTTATTGTTATGTTGTGTTTGTTTTACTGTTGGCTGTGTGTTGTTATGGCTTAATCTTGGGAAGTGGATGGCTAGGCTTTGTTCTGGTTGGTATGGTGTTGTTTTTGCTGGCCTGGAGTGGTGGTTACTTGGACTGAATAGGATGTTGTCATAGCTAGTCATGGTGTTGTCATGTACTCCTGTTGCAACCTCCCTTTCTTGAAAAGGATTTGCCCTCAAATCTTCATCACCCTCATCATCTGATTCACCATGATAGGGAATCAGGTCTCAATCATTGAAAGTACCATGGACACCATAGCTTCCTGGTAGATCCACTTTGTAAGCATTGGTGCCTATCTTCTCAAGTATCTCAAATGGTCCATCAGCTCTTGGTATGAGTTTGTTTCTCCTCTTATCTAGAAATCTCTCTTTTCTCAAATGTAACCATACAAGATCACCTGCCTTGAACTCCCTTGCTTTCTTAGGCCCTTTGGACCTAGCCTCGTAAAACTCATTGGACCTTTCAATCTGCTTCTTGACCTGCTCATGAATCTGTATCATTTGCTCAACTCTTTTCTTTGCATCATAGCTTGCTTTGCTTCCTTTGACTGGTGCTAGGTCTGTAGGCATGAGAGGATTAGTTCCATAAACTGTTTCAAAAGGACTTTTACCTATACTGCTGGAAGGAGCTCTGTTGAAGGCAAACTCAGCTTGTGCTAGCCTGAGGTCCCAATCTTTTAATGTCTTAGAAACAATGCTCCTTAAGATCTTCCCTAGTGTCCTGTTCGTGACTTATGTCTGCCCATCAGCTTGGGGATGGTGAGAAGTACTAAACAATAGCCTGGTCTTCAATAGCTTCCACAAGGTTCTCCAGAAGTGGCTCATGGTGGTGAGGTAGATCCTATTCAGCTTTCGGGATGGTTACGTGAAATGGAGAAGAACTTTTCTCTTTACGATGTTCTTGAGGCGGATAAAGTCCGTCTTGCTTCCCACTTCTTAGTGAAGGAAGCTGATCAGTGGTGGACTCTTTCTGGTCCTACTACTAAGTTGGAGCCTGATTTCGGGTGGACTCGATTCCGTGAACTATTGGAGGCGAGGTTCTACCCGGATGAGTTGAGGCAGCAGAAGCTGAAGGAGTTCATGGACTTTAAACAGGGAGTTCTTTCTGTTCAGGAGTTCACAACCCAGTTCAATGAGTTGGCTCATTATGCCACTCGACTTATTTCGAGGGAGGAAGACAAGGCTTTCTTTTACTTGGGAAAGCTTTCTCCCCAGGTGAAGGGAAAGATTAGTAGGGGTTCTACTTCTTTCGTCTCTATTTACAATGATGCTTTATGGGCGGAGAGTTCTATTCGGGAGATTGCCGAAGAGGCTCGTACTTCTTATATTGCTCCTAATTCTTATGGCAAGAGACCTTTATATCCTACTTCCCGACCTTCCTTTTCTCCCTCTTTTCCAAACAAGAGGAGAAACTTTCAGAGTGGACAAACAGCTCCGACAAACCGTCCATTTTTCCCGAGCACCAACAACGATCTTAAGGGTCGTACTTGCTTTCGGTGTAAGATGCCTATACATCCGGGTGTTGGCTATTTCAACAAGCCACTTGTATGCTTTAACTGTCAGAAGCCGGGACACAGGTATAATGAGTGTCCTGATAAGAAGAAGATGGTTTCTACACCGGCTATTTCTGGGAGACCAAAGGGTCGGATTTTTATTATGAGCCGAGCTGAGGCCGATGCTCAACCTGACATAGTGACGGGTATGTTCTCAATTTATGAATTTCCGTGTTTAATTTTATTTGATACGGGAGCTTCCTTGTCTTTTATTTCTATGAGATTATCCGATAAATTGCCTATCAAAGCTTCAGTTGGGGAAAGTACTCCAATATCTTTACCGTCTGGAGATGTATTTTCATGCTCTTATCTTCATTCGGACATCCCAATATCAATCAATGGATCTATTTTCCCGGCTAATCTTCTACGGTTTCCTCTTGAAGAGTTTGATATTATTCTGGGCATGGATTGGTTATCTACTTATCATGCTCGATTTGAATGCCGTGACCAGAAGATTATTCTTAAAAGTCCTTTGGGTGCTCGTATTTCTTATCAAGGAGTCAGAAAGCAAACTAGTGTGAAATTAATCTCAGCTATGAAAATGTTGAATGTTTTGAAGAAGGGTCATCAAGCATTTCTATGTGTAGTGACTACTTCTGATTCTTCTCTTCCTTCTTTGAAGGATGTTCCTATTGTTTGTGAATATCCAGATGTTTTTCCCCGATGAATTACCGGGAATTCCTCCTGAAAGAGATGTTGAGTTTTCCATCGATCTAGTTCCTGGAACTGGACCAATTGCTAAAGCTCCTTATCGTATGGCGCCTTCTGAGTTGAAAGAGTTGAGAATCCAACTTGATGACTGATTGAGGAAAGGCTTTATTAGGCATAGGCTTTCCTTGGGGTGACGCTCGTACTATTGTCAAAAAAAGAAGACGGATTATATGCGAATGTGCATTGATTCTCGAAGAGTTTTTGAACCGTGTCACCATCAAAAACAAATTCTGTCACGTATAACGATCTTTTGACCAGTTAGTGGTTGCTTTACTTTCCAAAGCCAATTGATCTTAGATGGGTTATCATCAAAATTCCGTCGGGAAGCAGATATGCCAGACGGCTTTTAGCTCGAGGTATGGTCATTTCGAATTCAATGTGGTGCCATTCGGTTTGACTAACGCTCCCGCAATATTCATGGATCAGATGAATCGTACCTTCAGGGAGTACCTCGATAAATGTGTGGTGGTATTCATTGATGATATTTTGATCTTTTCTAAATCCAAAGAAGAACATGCTGATCATCTTCGAACCATTTTGGGTGTTCTTCGACGCCAAAAGTGGTATGCTAAGTTCTCCAAATGTGAATTCTGGTTGCCCGAGGTATCTTGCCTTGGTCATGTCATTTCCAAAGACGGTGTTATGGTCGATCCAGCTAAAATTGAGGCAGTTGTGGATTGGAAAAGTCCGAAAAATGTGTCCGAGATTAGGAGTTTCCTTGGTTTAGCAGGTTATTATCGTCGGTTTGTGAAAGATTTCTCCAAATTAGCAAGACCGATGACTCAATTGCTAAAGAAGGAAGCTAAGTATATCTGGACCGATGAATGTGAAATTGCCTTCTTGGAATTAAAGAAGAGATTGACTACCGCACCGGTTTTAACTTTACCAGATGATGAAGCTGATTATGATGTATATTGTGATGCTTCAAAGCATGGGTTGGGATGTGTCTTGATGCAAAATAGAAAAGTCATTGCTTATGCTTCTCGACAACTCAGGGTTCATGAAGTGAATTACCCGACTCATGATCTTGAGTTAGCAGCTGTGGTACATGCATTGAAAACTTGGAGACATTATCTTATTGGAGTTCATTGTCGGATCTACACCGATCATAAAAGCTTGAGGTGCATTTTTACTCAGAAAGAGTTGAACATGAGGCAGAGGAGATGGTTAGAGTTGGTGAATGATTATGATGCTGAATTGATTTATCATGAAGGAAAAGCAAATGTTGTGGCAGATGCTTTGAGTAGAAAGACTAGTCATTCATTAAATGCGCTTGGTACTTTACCCGATGAACTGGTAACTGAATTTCAGAAGCTGAAGATACAGTTTGTTGGGAAAGGGTTCGATTATCTTGGTGCTTTGACTGCGGAACCTGATTTTTATCGAGAGATTCGTACTTGTTTACCGGAGGATGCTACTTTTATCGCCATACGAGCAAAGATACTACTTGGGCAAGCTAAAGATTGTGTGGTGGATAATGATGGCTACCTTCGTTACCATGGTCGAATGTTTGTTCCGAGAAGTGCCGAGTTGAGAAAGAGGATACTTGATGAAGCTCACCTTTCTCCTTATTCTATTCATCCTGGCGGTGACAAAATGTATAAAGATTTGAGACCACAATTTTGGTGGCCTAGGATGAAGATGGAAGTAAAGGAGTATGTTAGTAGATGTCTTACTTGTCAAAAGGTGAAGATTGAACATCAAAGACCCGGAGGTTTGCTGCAACCTTTGGAAATTCCTCTTTGGAAATGGGAGTCTATTTCTATGGACTTTGTGATGGCTCTACCTACTACTTCTAGTGGAAAGAATGCCATCTGGGTTATTGTAGACCGTCTAACCAAGTGTGCCAGATTCGTGCCTATCAAAGAAACTTGGAATATAGAGGTCTTAGCGGATGCTTATGTGAAAGAGATAGTGCGCTACCATGGAGTTCCTAAAGATATAGTTTTAGATCGTGATCCGAGATTCAGTTCCCGATTCTGGACGGCTTTGCAACAAGCCATGGGTAGTAAATTGTTGATGAGCACAGCTTTTCATGCCGCTACTGATGGTCAGACCGAGAGAACTATTCAAACTTTGGAAGATCTTCTTCGGGCTTGTGCTTTAGACTTTCACGTTTCTTGGGAGAAGTGTTTGCCTTTGGTGGAATTTTCTTATAACAACAGTTATCATGCATCTAGCAAGATGTCACCATATGAGGCTTTATACGGTAGGAAGTGCCGTAGTCCTGTTTGTTGGGATCAAGTGCAAGATGATC
>JAIUZE010071629.1:0-38843 GCA_022085475.1 Heliosperma pusillum | reverse complement strand
TGATTGTCCCCTATACATGCTTATTGTTATTCAGTTTTTATTAAACTTGACATTTCGTGGGCTGGGAGAACTCGGAGAGTTACCTCCCACTGACTGTGGCTCGTGTTTATATTTAATGCGGTCGAACAGGTGGTGATGCATACTTTGGGTACATTGACGAGCTAGCGAGCGAAGTATTTACCTTGGACCTATATTCGGTTCTTAGATTGTATATTATTATAAACTCTTTTATTTCCGTATTTATACGGGAGATATGTCTCCCGTCTTGTATAATTCTTATGTATAATATTAATTTTCTTTTGTAATGAACCTTTTTATTTATGACACCCGTCGTTATGTATTTAAATTATTTTTTTTCTTTCCGCAAATTTGAGGGTGTCACAATTGCTACATTGTCAAAAAGAAAGTTGTAAATAACTCATCTATCATCCTTAGAAAATAAAAAAAGCGTCTATCGGAAGTCCTAACACAAATGTAAAAATGAAATTTCGAAGGTAGTAATACTTACATATCTAGCTCGGGCAGTTGGATGACTCCATTGCTCCTCACCATCAACCATTCTCATATGGCTATCAAGAAATAGCTCCACTGCATTAGGGGCTACACCCCCCTTATCTCGCGCCTTTAATAAAACCAAATCAAACATTAACTTCAAATTACAAATACTAACTTTATACTAACATTACACTAACAAAGTAAATTATCAACTTCAAATACTTAAATAAGTTCAAATTATTTACCTATCATAATAATTTCCCGTAAAACCTTTACTAATAAGGTGTTCTTGTACCACGAATTCACTCAAGTATTTCAAATTTTTGCACTTTACACATGGACATCTAATTAGTTGTGAATTTCTAAATTCATCTCGACTTTTAACATATTCAAGAAAACTATTCACCCCACATACAAACTCATACTTAACCATCTTCCTAGCATCAACCCTTTCATACATCCATTCTCGTTCAACCCTCTTCATTACAAATCTATATAAATACATAAATATAACATAATTAGGCAATCCAACAACTAATTGAGACAATCTACATTCTTACTAAATAGGCAATCTAAATACTAATTCGTATTACGAATTTTAACCAACTAATCAAATTATACTACCAACATAAAATTTCTAACTACAAAAATTTAACCAACATTCAATTTCACAACCAAAGTCCAACATATATCTACTACTAACAACATGAATACTATCTACTACTAACCACATATTTCTACTACTAACAACATGAATACAATCTACTACTAACCACATATTTCTACTACTAACATCTTGAACATACTAACAATTACATATACTAACATATAAACAATTACATACTAACAATTACATACACTAACATATTAACAAACCCCCAATTTAACCCCCAATATACTAACAATTACATACTAACAATTACATATATTAACTTACACTAACAATTACATACTAACAATTACATACTAACAATTACATATACTAACAACACTAACACTAACCATTATCAAAAACCCCCAATTAACACTAACCATATACTAACACTAACACTAACATACACTAACAATTACATACTAACAATTACATATACTAACATAATTGCAAATAATTAAAAAACCCCCAATTCAACCAAATCTTAACCCTAACTTAAACAACTCTAAACTATATTCAAATAACAACAAATAATCAAATCTTAACATAAAATTAAGGGTAAAAACAAACATAAACACAATTAAAACAACTATAAACACAAAAATTAAGAGAAAATCATACCTTTATTAAATACCTAGAAGAGAGAAGGTGGTTGTTGAGAAAGGAGGGAATGGCGGCGTCGGCGGTGGTCGGACGGCAGGTGAGCGGCGGTGGTCGGCGGTGGGAAGGAGGTGGTCGTCGGGTATAGGCGTGTCGTCTTTGGGGTCGTCGGGTTAGAGTGAGAATGGGTAAGTGATAATAGAATGAGGGATGGTCGGATTTGTTTTTTACATATCAGTGTTATTACCGACCGATTGGCCAGTCGGTCGGTAATTTCGGCCAATCGGTCGGTATTTTTCACCTTCACCGACCGTTTTCTCCTTTTAGCGACCGATTGTAATTTGGTCGGTATTTTTAGCGACCGATATTTACTTTACCGACCGTTGTCGGTCGCTATATCTTATTACCGACCGTTTTGAATAGCGGTCGGAATGTGCGGTCGGAGCAAGGGCTGATTCTTGTAGTGCCAAGTCGGGTCGGGTCATACTGGGTCAACCCGTCTTTTCAGGTCGGGTCGGGTCGTTATCAGGTTATTTCGGGCCAACGATGTCAAGTTGGGTAGGGTTTTGGCGGGGTCATTATTTGGTGTAGTTGTTACTTAATCGTGTTACTTTAAATTTTGACCATTAAGTTTACTTTTCAACCATTATTTGATTTATTTACTTTGTTATCAAATCAAATGTATCAAACTAACACTACTAAATCGCTTCATTTTGATCATTACTAAGCTTAATAATTGTCGGTTCATCCATTTAATCAGATCAATATCAGTTCGGATCATACTCGGGTCACTAACATGGCCTTTGGGTCAGTGTTATTTGCAACAATTTTGGGTTCTGTTAGGCCGAGTTTGCTCGGGTCACTCGGGTCGGGTCAGACTTGTCCGCTCTACTAAAAGGATTGTGTTTGAATCCGTTTTACAACTATATTAATGTAAGGCGCATGTGGTTAGAAAAAAACGATATTGTAAATGAAAAAAAAATACTTGTGTAAGGCAATTTTACACAACTTCTTCGTCAAAGGAATTCTTTTAGTAACCACTTTAATCCACTAACTAGTTTTAACCTCGTACAACGTTGCACTGGTATGCTTTTAGGAAAATATAGTGGAAATTGCTATAAACAAAACATAGACGATATAATTGGGTGGAATTTATGTGTAAAAGAGGACCATCCAACATTCCAATTCCTATTAATCCGTATACATACAATTAGAAAATTGGTCAAAAATAGTTTTGAAGCGGCCCAATAACGACTAAAAGCCTTTAATTCCCTTAAACAAATTAATAAGCTCCTACCATGCCGTACTCCATACAATTTTAACGAACATTCAACATATGCATGTATCATCAATGACAATAATTCAACATTTAAATAATAAAAAAAAAATACTCTCTCCTATCTAATCCAATGTACCCGTGGGTCTGGGCACAAGTTTTAAGAAAAATGCGTCACAAATAGTAAAAGGTCATAAATTGCCCTTGAATTTTAATGTTAAAAAGTAGTGTATTTGATGACATTGTATGTAATTAAATGGGAGTTGCAAGGATAAAATGGTCTAAATGTTACCCAAAAAGGAAATGGGTACATTGGATTGGATTGTACAAAAATGAAAAGTGGGTACATTGGATTGGATATGAGGGAGTACGTGATAAGTAATAAAAAAAATACAGAGTAATAATAAATAATAATAAAAAAAATAGATAAATGAGACAAAGAGACTAAAAAAGTATTGTGTTAGTGTTTAGGTGTTTTACAAATAGAATGAATGTTGTTCCTGGCTAGTTTTATACCCGTGCAAAAATGCACAGGTTTGCTATCTAAAAATTAGAAAAGTAAATATAAAAACAACGTATACATAAATTACAGTGATTTAGTTTATATATATCATATGGAGTTATTAGGTAAAAGGATTTATAACATTATACAATTAAGAGCTTATAAAGTAGTATAATCTTAGTCATTTATATTATTTATATTTCTCGTATAATTTTTTTAAAATTAATTCATTATTTGCACGGAAACAAACAATTTTATTTAATACCACAAAATAATTATTAAATATAATATCATTTTAAATAAACATACGATATCAAATCACTTTATCAGCATATACTTTTCTTTGTTTTATCATTTTTTTATTTTTTCCTGCCTTCGATGTTTTCAAAATTATTTTAATGGCTTCGAAAATATTGTCTAATTCTATCGTGTTATAAAGTATTTTTTACGATTACATAAAATTGAATGAATAGGAATTGAGTTGAGGAGAGAGGGCAATTAATCTTACAATAATATAAAAAGGGTAGTTGAGTATCTACCAAAGATGCCACGTGTCCCAATTCTAAGCTTTCAAGGTGCTACTTAAACAACAAAAGCAGTCCCCCATGTCACATTTTCATATAAACATAAACATTAACCAACCTTTGGATTCCCCCTTATTAATATTAATTAATATTCATTACTAATCACTATCTCCACAAGAAAAACGCCACCACCATTCATGTCTAATGTCATTGCACCTCAATGGATGGATTAACTCACCATAATTTTACCATTAATCTAAACTACGGTTATACGATGAACATTCATGATGGAAGTTGAACAGGTAGGAGTAATTTCTAACATTTAATTCTCTATTTCTTTTCATTTTCATATCAAAATAAAAACGTCTATTTGGAATGAATTATCATCCTTATTAGCCCCTTTAAATTTCTCTTGGTACAATTTGTCATGGAAACGATCGCAACTTGCAAAGGTATTTAACTCTTAAAAAGTTGATTGTTAAAAGTATTAATGTTTTGTTTGGTTATGTTGGCATGAGTTAGTTTGGTTTTGCTTTTGGAATTATTGGTACTTTTCTTAATTTTAGTATATATTATATTACCTCATTGTTTTTTTTATGTCGTTTTATATATGAGCGGAATTTTGTAGGTGCTTATCAATATCCTATTCTAAGAACTACAAATTCTTTTTTCGTTAAAAAGGTATGACCCTTTGAGATTATATATTGTGCTCAAATTGAAGGTAAGACTTACTCTCAAAGTGTTCAAAAGACCTCTCATGAAATGGTTGTTTGTAAGTTACAGTAAAACGATTTACATATATAATTGTGCAAATCATTTGAGCAAGCTCGAAGAGAAGCGAGTCGTATTAGCTTTTTCACTACTTTTTTGAACTCTACCTTCTTATATTGTTACATTGTTTACGACGACAACAACAATAATAATAAGAAAGAGCTGATAAAATTAATGATGATAATATAAGACACAAAATAAGAAGTCGTTCAATTTGTAATGGAAAGTTCAATAATGCTATGACAATTTTTCAGTCTTGTGTTAGTTTATTGAAGATGATCAAGTGAAGGCATCTCATTAGATGAGTTAATTATATAATATATACGGTGATTTTTGTTTCCAATTTACATTTAATTCTAATACTAACCAGCTAGGCGTAGTTTGTGTATTTGCATAGCTCTTTGTATCACTAACCAATAGTTTTGAAAAATCTAATGTCAACCAGTGGTATTCAAGATTGTTTACTTTTTTGCAAATCATAAAAAATATGATATATACATAGTATATATATTTGTAATATGGATAGTGATAATAAAAATTAAGAATGGTTTTTTGAAGTTGTTGATACTATTTATGCATATTCAGCAAGTTTGAATAATATTCATTTTATTGTAATGTATAATTTTGATATATATAATTGTCTTTCATGTTCCACTGTGAAGGAACTTGCATAAAACACCCCAACTGGATTATGAATGTAACATGAACATCTTCTTTTATAAGACCAATTTTGACACTACCCCTTTTGTTATACTGAAAATTAGTCACTCTACTATATGACGTTCTTACCTGTATTTTTCATTTTGCAAAATGTGACCACTTATTAGTCATTAGTAACAACTTTTGGTAAATAGTGACCACGAAAAAAAGATCATTTTTCAGTCATAAAAAGTGGTCATATCTATCAAAAAATGGTCATTATTTGTCAAAAATTGGTCATTTTTAACCGGTCGCACCATGCGACGTTCGTAGAGAAGCATTTGCATACTGAATTTAGAAGGCAAACGCAAATACATAGCCAAGTGATTACATATAATACTATTTATCAAGTTTATTAACGTAACCACATCGGATATATGTCGAAATTAACTTGGGTCCAGTCAGCCCACCAGTCGAAAGACCGAACCATCTAGTATACCAATACAATTAAAGATGTAATTTTATTGTTTTTCAAAGGGTTAAACTCATACATAATTAAATAAATAAATCAAGGTTTAGTACTAATTACTTAGACTGAAATAAATTCTGTTTGATTCTGATTTAAGAATCCATTGCATAAAAGTGTAGAACCATATGTTAACATAAAAAATTTTACACAATCCTTGAGAGAAAATAGTACGTAGGAGTACAACATAATATAATTAGGGGCATTTTTTAGCCGCATATAGATGGATCGGTAATCGGTTTCGAAGACTGACCTCCCTAACTTCGACTTCAGAATTTTAATCTGTAGCAACATATATACATTCTTGACACATTAGGTTAAAAGATGAGCCTCATTCTATTTATCTATTTTTTACAAAGAGCTTTCCGAATTCCCAATTTCAAGATGTGAGGAATAGATGACATGGAGTCGACGCGTCATCAATGTCGTCTTTTAATAGCTTAATTCTTGCAACTTTGTTTCTTTTACCGGTCGCTCCATTGCTATAATTTCTTTAATTAATTATAGTTGTTGTTATAGTTATGGTAGGTTAAGTACCTCAAGTGTATTATTTTTTGGTACAAACCTCAAGTGTATTATGATGAGCTTATTATATTTCATCAATAAGGATAAGGATTTTGAAGAGCATTCCATAAATAGTTATACCTAATGGAAATGGGTATGAGATGTAATTAGGTTATTAAAAAACAACACTCTTATTACTCCAAGAGTAAAAATAAAATAAGTTATAAAAACATGAATATCATATAGATTGGAAAGGGCAAAAGGCGATCAAAAAGGGTTTTGAATCAACCAACCCGTGATTATCACGGGTTTCAAAACTAGTTAACATATAAAACATGGAGGGGCGCATATGTAGTTTGTAGATATTAAACTCAACAACCAAAGAAACCTAGAAAAGACTTGACTTTTATACTATGTAGATATAATAGAACATTGTTTGGATCCGTTTTACAATTATATTAGCGTAAAACCACAATCAGTTAGAGAAACCTATAAAAACAACATTTAATTGTATCCATTTTGGTTTTCTTAACGTCCACACACTTGACATACGTTAGAAAAACTCGATATTTTAAATGACAAAACTTAACGAGTGAAAACTAAAATAACGATGCTATATTAATTCGAAAATACCAAAAAGCAACCCCAATCACAGAGGGCTGATCGTAGCTTAGCGAGCTCAGCAATGGCAGTTGGCATGGACGATGAAGAAAGAAGAGAAAGATCGATGAGCAATTTATCGTTCCATATATTATGGGCATCAATGGCTTCCGGGAAGCCATCTTTGAGTAAGTATTTCTCCGGGATATCACTACTTTGTGATATCTCTTGGACTAGTTTTGTTGCTAAATCTTCTTTGGATATGATGTCTACTTTAGCCATTGTTTGTTGCCTTTTGTTTTGTGAAATTGTGATGCAAAAGCTATTGATATGTTAATCTATTTAAAGAAGGAACTCAAACGAATAAATTGGTGCAACTTTCGTATATAGTATGGGTATATGTCACTTAAACAAATTGCATTATTGTATATGGCGTCTTAAATAATATTCCCAACTACTTAGTGTCTCTCAAAGGACCAAGAGAGGTCCAAGGGTCAAGCCAAAGGTTGAAAAAGGAACCATCTAAAATAAACGGTAAGACTAGTTTTATCATTATGGTTATAATTGGCATAAAATGATCATAAACTCCTTTTTTTTCTTTATTTCAGATGGATTTGGGCCGTCTGAAATAAGAAAGTGTGATCCTCAATTGATCAAGTCATTGAAACATTAACGGCCAACTATTATCAATGTTTCTCCACATGGGAACCGGGGTTAACAATCCTAGGTTGCCTTCTATTGCAAACATATTTACTACAAAGAGTAAATATATTTGTCGAAGTTTGTGTCGTAAATGAGAGGAATAATATTGGAAAAGCGTATTGAGATGAGTAAACTAACACTCATCATCAATTTGTTATGTAAAATTTATTTAGACATGTGAAACTAACTATTTTTCAAAAATATCCGAGAAACTATTTAAAAAATGCATATATTAAATTAATAACTAGAACAGAGAAATAACACGGTTTCATATTACTTAACACCGACGAATAAATAGTAAATTGCCGACATACATGATACACCGCTATAAGCAATATTCACCCAACGACATTTCTTCGTTATGTTAATTAAGGAAAAAAAAAATTGACACAGCCTAAATCACCATTTCCTGATTTTTCATGTTTCCGTCATTGCTATCGATGTTAGTACAATATGGCCAGTTATGATAGAAGCAATGGTGGCCTGGACATACCACTAGATTTGCTAACATCTAGTCTATCAATTAAAAGCTACTCCGTAAAACCTTAGACTAGCCGCGTAGAAGTTTAACACTTGAGAAGAGTTGGCTCATTGGGAGCGCCTGCGAAATCTATGGGTTGCCAACTTTGGCTTGGCCGTCCTAACGTGAACTCTAAACTCAATCTGTTGTCTGACGATGAAAAATAACCACCTGATTTCCGTCTCTCTGTTTCATGGCCGTCACCCACCTGATACAATTCATCAATCGCCCCCACATTAATATATGGAGTATATACCGCCTTCAGGATTCAGGATGTTCAGCCCGTTATTTAAATAAGTGTTTCGCTATTGATATAAGCGACTCGAAGCCGTATTACACCAGTACTTAAAACTCTTTTAAAAATAAGTGAACATTGTGATATATACCTTTAAGTATGCTTCATCCGAAGCATTAGAATGTGAATACTGGTTCAAAGTATTTCGCTCATCTGAATTCAAGGATGATAGCCATGAACTTCTGCAAACAACAACCGTTGAACATTACTTTTACTGATACTTGTATTCCGTCATACATTCATTACAAAAATGGTGTTACTCGAGTCACAGATCCATAGTACTCCGTATAAAACAATGCATACAAATGTGTTTTTTTTTTTTGCAAAAGTTATTGTAACCATCCAAGGACCAAATATTATGTATGATACTTCGGACATGGAATTTATGTACTATAGTAACACCACACCATAATGTCGTACACTACTCGTACTATAAAGTTAATTCGAGAGTCGGGGTTAATGGATACAGTACTTATTAGTTAATGGTAATGATCGGATACCTAACATTGTAAAGACTAAATGGACTATCACAGTTAGAAATGACAATGGAGCGAATTTGGATTGGATCACGGTTCCGAATTTGGATCTGTGATCTTTAAAATTTCTTAGCTCATCGTGGCGAAAATGAAACAAATTTGGTTCTTTTGCAAATTAAACAGCCACAGACTAATTGTTTTACTTGCTTAACTAATCTAACTAGTAAGTTCTCACTAATTGACTACTATAAAGGTAAGAAAGGCATATTAAGAAGGTCAACCAATGTAGTACTACACACTACACAAATTTCGAAGACTCATTTATTCTTAACCTTAGATTGATAGAAAAGTGATAAATCTGTCTTAAACAAGAATTTGTAAAATCAGGAAACACATGCATCAAAGATCTAATCTTCCAACTTAGAGTTCATTTTTTTCTACATGTTCAGGCCTTTATTAAAATCAATCTACACAGCATCTTAAAAGTCAGTCAGATTTGTTTGAAAATTTGTTTATTGTCTAGCTGACTTTTGTGCCTTTGACCTTTTCTCCAATAAATAAAGAAGAAATTACAAGAACATAAATGACACTTACATAGCTAGCTGGGGGACTAGAACAATAGATATGGTGCTTTTTCTTTTAAAAAAAGTGGACAAAAAGAGAATGGGATGCACGAGTACGGTATCGAGCCTCGAGGTGGAAGGTGACGTCCTATTATTATCCAAAACCTACCCGGAGATTTACCCATTTTATAGACTAATGAAACAAACTCTCAATTGTGACGAGGCGACCCGTCGCGAGATTAAAAAGGGTCAAACTTCTCTCACAAAGAGCAGGTGGGAGGCAAGTTGAAGGCTTGACCCGTTTTCAGCTTGCGACTGATCACCCGTCAAAACACAGAATTAGACATTTAAACTGAACTTTAAATTTAAAAGTTGACAAAATATTCTGCATTATAGGGAGCAAAATGCATAGGATGCCACATCGTAGGGATCTCTCAAAACCAAGTCAACAGTTAAAAACATTAAAGAGAAAGAGAGTAGCTAGATTTTAATAGAGATAGACGTTGTAAAAGATTGACAAACACAGCCTTGCTTTGTTAAAAGAAACCTTGTAAACAATTCATTATCCTACTTTGCTAGTACTAAACTACAAATTAATGTCCCCTTTGCTTTGAGATTTGGGCTACTATTAAGTGTTTGACTTTTTTTGGAGTATTTTGGGATCTGAACAATCAGTATAATCTGACGGTAGTGAGTAAATAACAACTTCTTTTTTCTTTAGTAAAGTTAAACAGATCTGTTGGTTTCTTTAAACCATCCTAATAAAGTACAATAATTTTATAATATTTCGCAAGTTTTTAAATTGTGATCGTCACAAACTTGAAATCATCACAAGCAAGACTAGTTGCAAACTCATCCATTTAACCATAGTAATAAAAGGCACAGACATTTTTCTGAAGTCATTTGAAAACAAATAAAACAAATTTAATGTTACAATGATCTCATTTCATATTATTCGCATTACATATCATGTTAATTTTATAATTTTCCTAATAAGTTGTTATATTCCTAAAGCAGACTATATAAAACTAATTATGTTTTTATAACACAGTTATTCAGAGTACAAACTTCGTGAAAAGGTGAATCAAAGTAAATCGAAAATGAGAAAGCGTCATCAATGATACCGACTCTCACATTCAAAATAGAGTTGTCATTAAAACAATACTCGGGACACTATTAAGTATATGAAAAGAGTGATACCAAAACTCACTAATTCAAATAACGCAAAAAATTATCTTTAAGTTATGATCGTGTGCGTAACTAGGTTTAAGAAGTCCTCATTGTATCTTATTCACGTACCACCACAAATATTGGAATTTACCATGTCTTAAAATAATTAGTGGGATGATGCTACTAATAATTGATAAATGGAAAATTGAATTGTGCAAGAAAGAAAACCATCATTATATTTCTACACTATCATCAAAGCAAGACAAGTAGCTTCAACAAAGCAAAGAAGACAATATACATTGGACCAAAAACAATTACCAAAACCAAGACAATTTCTTGTGTACAATTGCACATCTATGTCTAATATGTCCATATATGTTTTTGCATTGATTTACTGGTTTACCACTTTTTGTGGGTTTCTTTTTTGTTGACCCAATTAAGGAAATAATTCTTTAGGGATAACAAAAGTTAGAAACTAGGCATACTGAAAAAACAACAGCAAATTAAAAAAAAAAAGTAGTTTTTTTAGGAGACAAAACTGAAAACTTACAAATTTGCTTTTTCTATTACTGTTGATGATGTAGTAGATGGGTTGTTGATGAGAAAATCACAAGGATTTGAGTCAGCTTTCTCACAAGACATCCCTCTCTCTCTTACTTCTTCATGAATATTTCCCTGCTGTAACTGTAACCCTGTAAATATTGAGTCCATTTACTTACCAATGTAAGAACATTTGTACTTAGTAAAAATAATAAGCATTAGTTTCAAGACTTTCAAAAGACAATCTCATTTAAGACCGTCTTCAACTTAAGATGGCCTCGTCTAAATCATTCGATGTTCCCTCTCGTGTCCCATATTCTTCAAGTTTATATATTCCATAATTTATTTTATTTGTTTATTTGTCTTGATTGGAGATAGCGGGACAGAAGATAGAACACCAGAATAGAATAAATGATCCACATCCAGTTATTTCATTCTAGGAACGAGAGTAAGTTTAATACGGACTTAAGCAAAACTAGCTCTAGTTTCACATTATAAAAACTCTCCTAAGAGGAAATAAGAATATACTTTCTCCGTTTCAATTATCTGTTTCCCCTTAAGTAAAATATATACTACGTACTTTGCAAAGGATAAAAAAGGTAGACGAATAATCGGGACAGACAAGAGTAAAAGAGAAAGGAATAGGAAAGTGTGATGATGATTGAATCATGGAAGGAATAATAGTAAAAGAGAAACAGTATTTAGAAGAAAATCCAAATAAGTACCAGATGATAGTGATGATGTTCCTGGTGATGCTTTTTCAGTGCTCTTCACTGTCCTATACATCTGCATCATTATAGATACAACAAATAGAACAAATTAGAGTAAACCAAGAACAAGATAAGTAATACACTTACAAAAGGGTCCACATTTAGTCAAGATTATTCTTTATACCCTTCATGACTTCATCATCATATATTCCTTTCTTTGTTTTCACTTCTTTGTGTTCCTTAATAATACACCCACTTATTGTTTTACTTAACTTAGCATAATCATTTTGTAAGCACAATTTGAACTTAGAGGGCTTAATAAAATCCATAACTAAGAAAAAAATCGAAACTTTAACTTAAAAAATCATTTTTTTCATCAGGGAGTTGAAGGTTCAAGAAAGGGTTCAGATGTACGCAACCATATATTATCGATCGAGTGAAACATAAATCAACCATAACTCACCTGAAGGTGACTCTTAACATGTGCCAAAGTTAGATCCTTTACATTCATCAACTCAAGAACTGATTTTGGTGTTGCTCCTGTTCCAAATTCATCAAATTAAATTAAACTTCAAATAAAAAAAAGAAGTTTTTTTCCCTTAAAACATTTCAACCTTAATAAATCAAACAAACATTCAAAGTTCATATACTTTCGGTACTTATAATAAATTTTAAAATACCAATTATTGAATAAGACCGTCTTACAACCGTCACAGTATAAGAAATTCAACATTCATCAAATTAAATTAAACATTTAAAAAATAAATTTCAACCTTAATAAACTCAAAACAACATACAAAGTTCATATACTTTTTAGTACTTAAAATAATGTTAAAACACAAATTATAGAATAAGACGGTTTTACAACCGTCACAATATAAGAAAGGAGCATACTTTCATGACCACCAAGAAGTTGAACAGCATGAACAAAATGAGCATGAAGAGTAGAAGTCCATCTCATTCTAGGAGCTCTAACACTTCTCTTAATCATTGATCTTGATGAACTTCTCTTAAAATCTCGACCGTTGATTTGTGGCTGCTGATGATTATTTAAATAATTATAATGCTGATTATAATTATAAAAAGTTTTCTTACTACCCATATAATCAAACCCTAAGCTTAACCTAGGCTCATTATGGTTTATCATCTCCGGGCAGCTTATCTCACTGCCCGCACTACTGCCCGCTGACTCAGCCGTCGCCGAACTCCGATCACTATTATTATAATAATAATAATGATTTTTATTAGAAGAAATAGTAGGTGGGCTAATATTAAGAGAAAGATCCATTATTTATATTTAGGGGAGAGAAAAAAGGTGATAATTAGATAATGAGTGGTAAATGATTTGCATGGGAGTTAAAGGAAGAGAGAATGAGTGAATGAATGAATGAATGAAAAGTAGTGAGTGAGTGATGAGTAATATAAGTAATAAACAGTAAAAAGGGTAAAGAGGGTTAGGTTAAGTAAGTATATAGGGTAGATAATATAGGAATTAAATAATTGCAGAGAAATGAGGAAGAAAAAGAAAGGATTCCAGAAAAGTAAAGAAAAAAGTTGGGAGAAAAAGGGTAAGTTGTGTATTTAAAGGGTGCAGAGGGATCTGAGAACTTTAGAGGTTTGTAACAGTGTGAGAGAGACGAGCTGGTGAGACAAAACCCTATCAATTTCATTACTTTAATTTTATTAAATTAAAATTGATTGAAGTGAGAGATTAAGACTTGGGAGTTGAGTGTGTAATCTTAAAATTTATTTAAGATTTAATTTACTTTAATTTTATCTATTATTTATTTTATACGGAGTATGATTTTATAGAGGTTACGATGGGTAATAACAATCTGATTGACTGAGTGTTATTGTTTTTTCTTTTTTTCTTCAAAAAAAAATGCAAATGAAGGTTTGAGACGTATAGACTTGACGGGCCTAGTCCATCTTACCTTGAATCGGCATATGGAAGAGACAACTAGACAGGTTAGGTTGGCTTATTAGGGCTGGCCCTAATTGAATCAACGAGTAAATTAGTTAGGCCGAGCAAAAATATTTTATTTGGCTTTTTAGCGAGCTAGGAAAAACGTGGATGATGAGTCGGGCCAGTCTACCCAAAACTGGTGAGACCTGGGGACAAACTATTTAGGGGTGTTTGGTACGAAGTATTAAGGAGAGGAAATCATTCATTTTCATACCCTTAATTAACCTTTGTGAACGAGCGTTTGTTTGGTTCATTTTTTCAATCTCTTACTCCTTTTTCAATATCAGTACAGTGTTATGACTAGCACCCCCCCCCCCCCACCCACCATCAACACTCACCACAGATCGAGCATCATCGACAACAATTACAAACCAGTACAGTGTTATGACTAGCACCGAGACGAGACGAGACTCGTCCATCGTCCACAACTCCTTTCCTCCCTGCTGACAACAATATCCCCTTTGTGAAGAAACCCGATTTCCCACATGTGAGTGTAATCCCACATTGATAAAAGAGGGGAGAGTTTACCACCTTATAAGGCAATGGGCTACTCCCTCTATTGCCAATTGGTTTTAGAGTGGAACTCCATTGGGTTTATAAAGTGAACTCTCTCTCCTCAGTACGGGTTGGACCCAGGCCCGATTGTAAAATTTAACATGGTATCAGAGCCCATGGTAAAAAGACCTGGGCATAAAAGAAAAAAAAAAAACTGGGCTAAGAAAAACGCAGCCGTTGAAAAATAACACGGTTTGCTTGACGACTGGAAGAGAGGCCAGAAAGCCCCCCAGTCTGATTTAAGTGGGCTCACATGTGAGGGGGAGTGTGAAGAAACCCGATTTCCCACATGTGAGTGTAATCCCACATTGATAAAAGAGGGGAGAGTTTACCACCTTATAAGGCAATGGGCTACTCCCTTTATTGCCAATTGGTTTTAGAGTGGAACCCCCTTGGGTTTATAAAGTGGACTCTCTCTCCTCAGTACGGGTTGGACCAGGGGCCCGATGTAAAAGTAACAACTATAAAACACCGACTCCACCGAATTCATCACCACCCTCCCCTCTCTAAAACAAGGACCAACATTAGAAAAACACCAACACCCTGACGAAACCACCCCCCCCCCCCCCCTCCCCCTCCCCTCTAGATAACATACTATGTATATTATACGGAGTATGTAATTATGTATAAGGGAGTTCTTTTTCAATTGACTTTTCTTTCAATGTATATAATTATTCCTAGTCATTTAGGCGCAAGTGGTTTTGGGTCGAGTCATTACTAGTCTGAACAATAATTACGAGTTCAATATGCTCGGCACAAGTTTGGATCGGGCCGAGTGATTTCAAGTTCACTAGAATTTAATCCTGGGTTTGAAATTCGAGTCAAATTTAGATTAAAGGTTAACCTTTTTCAGATCAGATCAATATTCGCATGTGTACTCCCAACCCATATAACAATTTCATGGTTTGATTTGAGTGATTCTTTGTACATTAACTGTACGCCTAGTCTTGCTCTCTCAAAGACTTGCACACAAAGGGTAGAGTAGAATTGAAAGGAACATTATGAATCGAAGTGAAGTGAAGTGAAGTTTAATGAGTAATGAATTATTACTCCATATAATTATTAATATTATACGTACTACTAATGAGTCAATGTATCAGGTCGACAGGTCCATTCATTCTTCTAATATAATTCCTACAGTGAGACAAATGTGGACCAACCAAGTTTAATTCCTCTGTAACTGATACAACATTTAATTTGTTATCAGCTCTTTAGTCTTTACCCTTACAATTATTTGCTCTTTTTAGCTTCTTTCACTTCACATTCTTTCTCTGTATTTGACTCATATTCCGTATATTTCTTTCATCAAATTGGTATTTGAATAAGCCACTCGTCTGCTTCTGATACGTGACTAGACATACCTTTGTGGCTGTTACAAGGAAGGTTAGGGTGAGAATATAAACATAGTTTTTATCATTTTAGAGAAATATATACAATATAATGAATCACCAAATAACTAGAGAATGATCTTAGTGTAAGATCAACTTTATTACTGAGTATGTGTTTTACTAGATAGCATCTCGTGCATTATTGCATGGCTTGTTTTTATATTTCATCACTATAACTAAAAAAATATACTCCGTAAATGATGTATAACTTTTAAGGATTTTATTTATAAATAGGTTAAGCTTACCCAAATCTTGTTTTATAAGGTGTAAGTGTATAACTTTAAAGAATTTTGAAAGAAATATATACGATGTTAATTATGAATTCATGCGGGAATTAAAATCATGTGTTAGTTTGCTATTCATATGAAATTGCGTTTTTTTATGTTAAGCTTAAGTTTCTTTTTTCTAAGAGTTTCTATTTGTAAGTCGGCTACACCACCATTCACAACCCGAGCCTGGCCTAATGGAGAGCACAAGTTTTGCAACTTGGGAATCTGGTCTGGCAGGCTGAGGTTGGGTGAGGATCGATGGGCGGGTCGTGCCAGTGTGGCCAACCTGGTCCACATTGTTGTCGAGGTCTACATCTCACGCGTCCTTCCTTAAATAAGAACTACATAGTCATTATTTTATACTGCATCCGTTCCATTTGATTGTATACGTTTGCTTTATCACGTATGTCAATGCTCATTTTCTTTTGTGTATATCTTTAGTTACGTATTATTAAAAATTATAAAAATTTGATATTAATATTGTACTCGGTAAGACAATTGAAACAAGATCTCACATGACTATCTTTTATGTTATATATTAAAAGTTGTATTAAAGATTCTACTCACCTATGAATAGTGCCCAAAAAGCAAACGTATACATTCAAATGGAACGGAGGAAGTAGTAATACTCAAAAGTAATAAAAAGACTAAACAAAGTATTAAAATAGAGGAAGTAGTTTGTAAGGGTTAAGAGTTACAACTCCTATGTAAATAAAAGAGAAAAAAAACATATCAAGGAGCATACATACGTGCAAAACCAATGCGAAGGATTGACTACGATGAAGAAAGAAATACTAAGACTCAACACTACCCAACACCACCACACGATTTAGATTAATTTATTTCACAATAGTGGACTAATTAGGTCGGCAAAAAGACAAGATTTAATCATAAAAGAACACTGTAGTAACTTCATTCAATTCAGATTAAATGTTACACTTCCCTTATTTGAACGGTCTAATCAAACTACTCATTCTTTTTTTATTAAAAAAATATACTCCGTAACTAAATTCTACCTATATGCTTCCTTTATTTACAATATGTACCCATTGATCTGGATTAGAGAGATGTATCCATTGGTATGAAATTGAGGGACTATTAGATAGGGAGTATAATTTTATATTAGATAGGAAGTATAATTTTATTAGCTTTATGTCCAAACCAATTTTGATGTATAAAAAATTCTAACCTAAATTTTCATTGAAGACAACCACTATTCGTCACAAGCTAAACATGAATAGTGTCACTCTCACAATTCGTAAGTCAGAAGGGTAAGTAAAGGGCAAATGGATCCCCCATTTACCTTTTCATTTGCATATTGTGACATGGGTACTATCCGTCTTCAACTTATGACGGATAGTGTCCGTATGTATTCAGGTGAAGGAGTTGGAAATTCAATATATTTGAGAAATGAATAGTGGAAGAAGTGAAGAAGTATGAAGTGTGACGTAGAAGAGGTGGGAGTCCGGCGACAGAAATGGTGATGGGTCACGTGAGACTGAAGAATTGCACAACTTCATTCCGATTTTAACTCAAGTGCTATTCCTTCCACTCACAGAATGTCTGACACTCTAACAATTAGATCAACAATAATTCAATTGTTCGATTATTGGAAAAACCCACGTATTGATGCATGCATGCCATTTCATTTGTTATTTGTCTTTTTGAAAATCCTTTATTCACATGATAAAACACATACATATATCACAAATTCAAAGAAGGGAGTTAGTATATATGTATTTTTTTGAATTTGTATGAAATTCCTCTATTATTTTATACTATCTCCCATCAACTTCACTCTACTATATTAAGTTTTGCACAAATATTAAGAAATAATTAAACAACTAATAAAAGTACAAATAAAATAGAGTTAGTGGACCATTTAGTGACAATTTATGTCATTTAGTGGGTCATTTAGTGACAATTTGTGTAAATAACATGTTATCATAAGGACAAAAGGGACATTTATGATTCTTTATTTGAAAAGTGGTAGAGTGGAGTTAAATGAATTAAAATGAAAATATGGTATAGTGGAGTTGAAAGAAGGGAAGTATGTCGTTTAAGAAGAATTTGAAATTTACTAAAGTTGTTTTGCATTTTCCTATACATTATTAATTATGATTTATTTATAATCATCTCGTATAAATCTCATTTCATTGGTTGATTAAAGTATTTTACACTTTTCAAAACTCCATAGTGTGAAATTTGTTAGAATGAATATAAAAAATAATGAAGGCAGTAACAAGTTTTAAAACTAATACTCCACCTTAAATTAGCTTCCGTTTTGAGAGCCCTTATTTCATGTATATGTAACATGTCTTGTGCGTAGAAAATTAAATGCTTGAAGCTTTATATTATTCACAAAGTATAAGGTACATACTATTTAGCTTAGAGACAATGTATATATAAACTAATTGACTTTTATTAAGATCTAGTACGTATGTTGATCGTACATTTAAAAAATAATAGACTAAATTTATAATATGTAAAGACATTTTGGCCTTTATGTGTAAAAGAGACTCTAGAACAGTTCTAATGTTTCGTAATCTAATTAATGATCAGTATTGCTTCAACATGTGACTAAATTAGCTAAATAGTAGTTTTGAGAGATCTAAAGCGATCTAGTCTTTCAAAAAGCATTTACGCACCAGCAAAGCGTGGCTTTTAAACCGTTGTGCGCGAGTAGGCGATGTCCACAATCGAGTTGGGAGATTATCCGGATCCAGGGGTATATTGTATGTCAAATCTAACATTCGATTCCAAAGTTTATTATGATTTAAATTAGCAAGATCTGCATATAAGAATGTTAAGTATATCTAATATTAAATCATAAGTACGATCAAAAGGCAAACTCTTCATAGGTAAATAATAAATAATCAAATAAACTCAGTCAAAATGCATCCTACTCAAATAAAAGTATGGTCCATGCATGTCAAAAGACCTTGAATCGTAAGTATCTAACCCGTCCTTATAAGATTTCATATTGGGTTCAAATTTGCCCATTCCTATTATAGAGTCATAACCATACCCCATATCCGATTTCTTCAACCTACCGACTTCAATTCAGATACCGAATGAATATCGATCCTATCCAACCGAGATTTATCCTATAACCCTCATCTCAATCAACTAAACTATTTTTATACAAACAATACACATGAAATGTAGCAAAGATGATGGAGGAGCTATTAATTAGCTACCTTGGAGAAAAGGTAGGAATGTAATTAGCAAATAAGGTGAGGAGTAGTTGAGGGAGAGTAGAAGAACAATGTGAAAAAATGAAGTACTCCGTTGGAGTAGTATTTGTCGGAACGTACAACATCTTGACTTAACCCCCCAATATTCCCTCTCCGTGTTCAAATATTCTTTTGGTTTGTATTTTCTAGTCTTTACATTTACATTGTCGGGGCCCACCCTCCATATTTCCTCAACACCTCCTTCTCCCTTATTCCTCGCCGTCTCTATGGCTTCCTCACGTGACTTCCCGACATCCTCTTGTCATCATCAAGGCCTATACATATAATTACTTACATGAGAATCACTTTCTTTACAAGTTTGTAGTATCATAACTTTATTAAATTTACAAATTCTCATTCATCAACATTGTCAATTTTAAATGATTTTCATCTAACAAAATTATATAAACTTCTTCCATTATAAATAAAAATTCTTAAACACGGAGTATTGAGGTAGGTGTAATATAACATGACATGGAAAAAATTTTATAATAAAATTTAGGACGTACTTTTGGACATACGGATTTTACTCTTTCATATACGCATTTTACCATATTACCCTTGTCATTTTTTCCATAAATCATCCAATTGATTTTTTTTCTCCCTTTCCTCTCCCTTAACCATAGAGTCACTAACACCAACCCACCGCCTACTCCGTTCACCAACTCCGGCCAAAATTATCACCGACAAACCTAATACTCCGACTTTGCCCGCCGTCCGACCTCTACCTTCCCCCGCCCCGCACTTCCCCTCCTCAACATCACCCGCCTCCCCCACACTCGAACATTTTAATAAGAAAATGTATGATTCGATAGGCATTTATTGGCCGTACACAGTGCGTACAATATTCACAATCATCAAAAGTATAGCAGTGGTTATTGTATTGCGCGCAACAATCAAGACTCAAAGTGTATTACAACATTGCTAATTAGATTAGATAATGGTTAAAACAATTGATAAACCCTAAGACCAAAATATATTTATAATTGCTATATAATAAAATTACGGAGTACTTCATTAATTGAAAAAATTATGCTAGATTCAATATAAGTGGAAAATAGATGTATGAGACTTAATTTGTCTAGGTTTAGAAAAAGGGTATCATATGAAAAGTTAATGAAAAATTGTATGTGGAGAAGTAAAATCTGTATCTTAAAAAGTAATTCCGTAAAATTTCCCTATTGCTCTAACATAGTTAATCCTAATTCCATTTCCGTACACACGGCATACTAATTTAACCAGTAATTCTTATATGAGACGGTGTCACACTATGAGACAGACCCAAGATATACCGTCTTACGGTATGAGACAACCGTGTTCTAGAATTTGTGTAAAACTTCAAGGTCCGAGCTGAACTAACAATACTTTGTTAATTACGTTCAAGGGTATGTAATAAATGAGCATTTGACAGCTCCCAATCTCCCAAAGTCCAAGTTGGAAATGTGTAAATTCCAATGTGCGATGGAAATGGATTTGGAATAAAGGGTTGATTAATGGAGTGGTTACAATCAAGAAACTGTAATTTAGATATCGAGAAGTGCAATAGAGAATGAAACATGTAATAATAATAATAATAATAATAATAACCTTTTTATTTTGTACGAACTAATTTAATGTTTCCGAAGATGTGGTCAGCGACTTATGCGCTCTAGATTCTCCGGGAATTGCATGCCTTTTATCCTTTTCTTCCAGGACTTATCAAGGTGTTTCTTTGTGGAGTAATTCTTGTGTCCTTTCCGAAGACGGTTTTCGTTTTATTTCTACTCCTTTAGAATTAGATGGAAGAAGGTGTTTCTTTGTGGAGTAATTCTTGTGTCCTTTCCGAAAACGGTTTTCTTTTTATTTCAACTCCTTTAGAATTAGATGGAAAAAGGACCATCCTTGAGAAAGACATAAAAAAAATTTCTTCTTTGTGATATACTTTAATTCTCAAATTTTTGACGAGAATAACTCGAGATTTGTCTAATTCTATTCAAGTCAACATTAACTTAGCTTATATAAATTTAGTTTCATATTCAATTATGTTTTTATTTGTTTCATTTTGTAAGGTGAAGTGATTTCAACATTTTGTTGTTAAGAGTCTACAACATAAATTTAGCAAGATTCAGTTACACCCGACCAGGCGACCACACACTGTAATTAATGAGGCAAATAAAACGGTGAAAATATTAGCATGATTTTCTCATGTAGTGAAATTAACAAAATGAAATAAAAATTGAGTTATCACATTAGTTAGTGTGTGTAAATATGAGATAACATGATATAATTGCATTTAGGATGAATAAGGATGCATCCACCAATTTTTAAGACTCCTTAGGAGTCGTCTGGTTGTATATGAGAATTTGTATTAACTAGGAAGTTATAAAACACATGATTTTAGAATTCAGAGGAATTAGTGAATAGTGTTTGGTTGTCACGAAGGAAGTGCAAATTCCTGAGAATAAGGAAAAGCATAAGGACACTCTTACCATGAGATACCCATTTATGATAAACATAATCTAAAAGTACGCTGCAGTAAAAAAAAACAAAAAATTGTGTTTTAATTTAGTTTGATGATTTGGTCTTGTATATACTCCGTATTTAAATAAGTTATCATCATAAAATATCAAATTGACAAAATACAATTTATTGCTATATAAATACAAGTAATATATTATAGTAGCCCACCTTGTACTAAGCTGAATTTATGGTAAATGCCGACTCCAAATCCATTAGAATTGCCTGTAAAATGCATGCCTAGTGCATGAAGGTATCCAACTATCCACACCCAACAACTCACAAGTCCACACTTGGGCTTTCAGACCATTATAAATGGGCCAATCACAATGGGCCCGACATTGGGTTTTGTCCCAGTGATATGGGCGAGGTAAGTTGAAATTCAGCCCAGTGAGTAACCAGTTGCACACCACAAAAATGTTCTTATCTGGGAAAAATTCTCGTGTCCTCTGGGACGACTGTATTCCTTATACCTAAAGGCCATCCACCAATCGAAATATTATATTGCCTTTAGGTGTAAGTGGTACGGTCCTCCAACATAACACAAGAACTTATCCTTATACAGAGTACAATTTTACATATATGTACATTATACTCCCTCCGTCCTAGTCAATTGCTATCCTATTCCTTTTTAGGTTGTCTCAGTGAATTGTTGTCCTTTCTATATTAAGAAGGTTTTCTATGAGTAATTTGATCACCCAATGGGACTATTTTCCACTTGTCATCTACTAAATGGAACCACAAATGGTTCCTCACTCTTTCCTAGGTCTTTGTGCCAAAATAAAAGGACAACAATTGACCGCGACGGAGGGAGTACGTAATATCTCCCTCATTACATGTGTTATAATGTTAGGTTTCGAGTTCGGTCTATGCCATGCTATTGAAAAGCTAATTGAACAAATGTATACCTTCAAATTGAATTATCTCAAAAGGATCTCCGGAATATGATATACTAGTAGTTTGTTTTAATGTCACCCGTTGTGTATATGGGTCAGAAACGTAAAGTTAGAAAGATATTAGTCGGTTCCTAAAATTGTGAAGGGGCTGGGCTTAGTCAATTCTACCAACTTACATATCGCCTAGCAACAAAAAAATATCTTCGGCGGATGCGGGCTTTAGATATATCGACGAATCTTGTACCTGACCCGGACCCTATATCGTCTAATCTTGTTTACTACAATACACCTAAAACATACTCCCTCCGTCCCGGTCAATTGGTGTCTTATTTCTTTTTAGGGTATTTCAGTCAATTGTTCTTTCTATATTTGTAAGGTTTTCTAATGGCTAATTCGATCCCCAATTGGATTATTGTCCACTTGTTATCCACTAAGTGAAACAATAAATGGTTTCCCACTCTTTTCTTAATCTTTGTGCCAAAATGAAAGGATAACAATTGACCGGGACGGATGGAGTATACCATAATCAATCCTCTATATATTAAAAGCCAAACATTTCCTGCCTCCTCAGGAAGCCACCTCATCTATTCATTTTTCCCAAGTAGGACCCACCACTATTACAATCTTTTTATTGTACTTTGTACTCAATTTTTACACAATTTTTACACAGGATTTCTATTTTACTCATCTTTAATTTATTAAATTGCAAAATTTGATATTTTATTTAATTACAAATTTTAAAATCGACGTCATTTAATTAACTTTAAGGCTGGGGAGATTTTTTTAATGGACGAAAATTTAAATAACTTTAAGCGTGGGAGGATTCCGGCAATTAAAAAATGGATATTAATATGACAATACGCTTTTTTATACTAAAAATTGAAAAATCCTACATTTAGTATCGTTATACAGTAGGATTGGTACAATAAAATTGTACAATTTTCATGATTACAAGTACAATTATACATTAATTATTAAAATGACAAAAATATTTTACACCTACAATAATAAATTAATAGTATTAATATACATATTTATATATTGAACAAAAAAGCTACAAAAGATATAATATAAATCAAAAATACAGAATTCTCCTAATATATATTTATATAAACAAATCACCCCTCAAATATTTAGAGCGTAGTCGTTAATTAGAAAATATATTAGAAAATATATGAAAAATAGATACTATATGAAAATAATGGTATAAGAAAATATATGAAAAATCGATACTATAAATCTAAAAAAATAAACCAAAAACATCAGTAAATATTTACTCTTAATAATTTCGAAAAATAGAAAGAATACAACTAATTTGTATAGCAATAACCATATTAGTAGCAGTATACTAAAATACTAATAATACTTAAATCAACTTAACTAATTTATATTATTTTCAACGAAATTAATCTTCGCCATCTACTATTGTACTCAATCGTCAACCAGTTTAGAAAGAGAGTGAGAAATAAGAGGTGAAGATTACTAATTGGAAGTCAAATATTGAGTGAGTAGTAATAACATGGGAATAGGAAAGTAGATGAAGGAATGAAGATGGCGAAGGATTATTGAAGATGATGGGGGTTTAACTGGGAATGATTTTGGGGGTTTTGATTTTCCATTGGGTGGTGTGCACAGTTGTACACAACTAAACAACTAAACATTAGCAATTCAATGGATCTAGGGAAGCCGAGTGTATTTATTTGCTGTAGCCTAGACGCTTTTATTTGTAGGGTTTTCAAATTAACAAGTCGGAATGGGTATGAGTATTGGGCTCAGTATGGACTGAGTGCATAGACGTCTATACGGGTTGGGTTTATTCAACACAAGTATACCTATTTAATGGGTCGGGTAGGTAGGTTACGAGTTTGGACATTTCGGGTTCGGGTAAAATACGAGTCGGCTATTCGAGTGTGTAAAATACGGATTTATACGAATTTCAGGTCAAAACGGGTTTCATTAATGCAGGTAGAAAAATATTTAATCTCTCTACTATTAATTATAAACATCAGTAAGTCTTGTGTGAGACGGTCTCACAGTGTGAGACGGTCCACTTCTATAAAAAAATTATTGTTTCATCAATAGCAATAAATGAATGATTTTTTTAGCATAGGACCGTCTCACGGTGTGAGACCGTCTTATTATAGAATTTGTGTATAAACATGTACTTATACATTAAACATGTACTTAGACATTAAATTTATTTATTTCTTATAAAGTACTATTTATTATGGAATAATTACCAGCGTTAGATCACTATTTCAATTTTTATACTTTGTACTCATTTATTTGTTTTTTTATTAATACTCTTTTTTTTGCAGCAGTAAAATATAATGTCTTACACGGTACATACCCAACTATAAGAGTCTGTTTTTAATATTACATTATTCGAAACAAAAAAGCTAAGTACTAGGTTGATAAACGTAGCAGGCTTCAGCTTCTTTAAGGGAACGATCAGAATTGGCCAAATAAACGCACATTTCTTTATCTTCCTAATTAGATAAGTTTCGGAGGAGTACCTACGACAATGAGCATATCATATCATATCATATCATTCCTGTACAAAAAAAGAAGTAGAATAACGAAAAATAATATTAATAATAGCCAACTGCGGGACAAGTTTTTTAAAGATTTTAAAAAATTAGTATTGTCTTAAAACAAGACATGTAAGACAGAATCATTATCATTATTTAAAATGGTCAGAACTTCGAAAAATTAAATTAAAGAGTTTAACTACGTTTGTTAGAAAAATAAAATTAGTGTGAGACAGAATACCGCAATACATATGGAGTAGAGCATTTTACATTTTACAATATTTAAACCTTTTACTAATGTGTTTTAAGTGTAAGAGTTTAAAAACGTATGCACAATACTTAGCATTTTATGTTTCACAATATATTAACACTAAACAGATTAACAGAACAAGGTCACGTACTCACGTATAAGAGTTTATAAAATGTACGCCAAAAAAAATATTACAAAAAAAAACTTCGTGATAATCAGCATCCCGATTCTAATTGTTGATATCATACCATATCATTCCTATACACCAAAAAAAGTAGAATAACGAAAAATAATATTAATAATAGCCAACTGCGGGACAAGTTTTTTAAGGATTTAAAAAAATTAGTATTGTCTTTAAAACAAGACATGTAAGACAGAATCATTATCATTATTTAAAATGGTCGGAACTTCGAAAAATTAAATTAAAGAGTTTAACTACGTTTGTTAGAAAAATAAAATTAGTGTGAGACAGAATACCGCAATACACATGGAGTAGAGCATTTTACATTTTACAACATTTGAACATTTTACTAATGTGTTTTAAGTGTAAGAGTTTAAAAACGTATGCACAATACTTAGCATTTTATGTTTCACAATATATTAACACTAAACAGATTCACAGAACAAGGTCACGTATTCACGTATAAGAGTTTATAAAATGTAAGTTCATTTAGAATGACATCTTTTCATACATATATTTCATAATTTCGTTTTCTTTGTTAAGGTGAAAAATTTAATCATCAAAATTCACTAATGTTTTAATAAAAAATCAACTTTACAAGAACAATAAACATCAGATGAAAGGTCACTCAAAAATTTATAAAATATCATAAATAACCGTCTGAAATTAGTTCGAATTTTAAAATGTATATAACAAAAATAGTGAGAAAATTACAAAAAGTAACTTAAAATCATAGATCTATATAAAAAAAATATGAAAGAAACATAGAAGAAAAAAAACTAACAAAAAATCGTAACATACATTTATTAATCCCTCCTTATATATATAAATAGTGATCGACACATTCAAGAACCACAAAGCAGAAATTTCGCAGCGAGACTGAGTAAAGATGGCGGAGATTCAATAATGGATGATAAGTCTTAAGTTTTAATGGGCCGACAATAATGGGTTTGCATAAACGGAAAAAAAAACAAAATGGGTGTGCTTTACAATAGAACTGTATTTGTAATGTTTTAGATTACGTATACACTTTCTAACATAATCATCATATTGTAATGATTATTAATTTAAATTATATGTACACCTATTTATATTGCCACAATATTAAATAGTTAATCACGCTCATCTATATATTTATGTATCTAATGATAGCGTCTTCTATTATGACCCGTGCATTTTTTTGCACGGGTTTAAAACTAGTATATATATATAAAAGAGACTTTTTTCAAGGCACGTGATTGACTCCACCTTTATAGAAACTCTTTAAATAAATTTTTAAATTTAAATTAAAAAAAAAATCTTTTTGGAAAATAGTGTTATATTCCTAATCTACTGCCATATACAAAGTTTCTAACTGATCTCTTAGATAAATTGCCATATACAAACTTTCTAACTGATCTCTTAGATAAATTTTTATTAGCTATTTTGTTATCACGTTCAATTTTATGGGAAAAAATATTACAATACAAACTATAAAAAAAATTACAATTTTTTTGGAAAAGATTATTATATTCCTAATCCTACACTAATACTTCCATATACAAACTATAATAAAAAAAACTATATTGCCATATACTATTATAAATAATATATCTATAATATATCTATTTATCTATCTGTAAACATAATTTTTTACTATTTTAATCGAACATAAACACTACAAAAATTATCTTGCACAAAACAAAATACCTCATGACAAGTATATATAGACATACAGGGTTTCATCTCTCTTCCATCACATAAGTGCACGTTTTAATGTTTTTATTATTTATGTTTCATTGTTTTTATTTTTTTATTGTTTTATTGTTTTATGTGGGATTTGTAGATATGCTTAATTGATTATGATAGTTTTTCTCATACAAAATGATTGTGCAGGTACAAATTGTATTAGAAGCACAATTGGGAGAGTAACAAGTTCCTATTTCAATTGTACAAAGTATATTTGTACACACCTTCATACAATTAAGGAGTATAGAACTATAGAAGTAATGGTAAGTGTTCGAACAAGTTTTGTATTTTTAGTTCTTATTTTTTTGCATCTTTTCTATATTATTTTAACGAAAGTTTATTTTTTGTCGATGAGTGCATGGGGTTGTCTCACGTCAGCATAATATCAGGTTATTAGAGGAGAAGATAGATCACAGTTTTCATTACTTTTTTGTCATTCAAATTCTCTATGACAATGTTCACCCTTTTGTTGTATACCTCATATATGTTTCTTGCTTCCTTTTATTTTCATCATTACGTGTTTGTCTCCAACTTTTGTAAAACACTCAAATATAATAAATAAATAATTAATTAAATTGATAAAGAAAAAAATTTCAATTATCAATATCGACAAGTTTAGGACCCCAACTGCATGAAAGAAGTTTAATAGGATTCAAATATATAATCTTATAAACAATCTCATTAAACTCACCCACCACCAATTCTATATATACTCCGTAATTCAACGCCAAAACTCAAATATTAGACTTTTTTTCTATTGTTTCCACTTTCCACATAATTCTATTGTTATCGATTCTTTTGTTCATACAGTCATAACATTGACATTGATATATCATCCTTTGCACCTAAACGTAAACATAAGATAGCTTATGGTTACCACTTCTACACTTGATTTCTTTTTGTAATGATTATTGTTTATAATGCTTTGGTATATACATACATTCTTTTGCTTTTTACTCCTATCATCGTTGATTTGCAAGGTAACTAATCCATGTTTTCCCTTTTGAATGATTTTAGGAGAAAACAACAAATAAGTTTAATAGATTATCAACAATGACCTTATATCCGACAGGGTCAATTAGCAGAATGATTTAAAATATTTTTATAATTCAGTTTACGATGTCACCAACTTCTAACGAGGTAAAAACGGAGTATATTAGATGTAAAGTCATTATCACTTTTCCGAGCAGGCACTTACGCTTTTAATGGAGTAAAATACTAAGTAATTTTTATGGTGATGCATGTATTAGACACTATGCATTGTACAGGTTTATTGAAAGATTGTCGACTACATATTTGGCTTGTGATAACAATTTTATGGCGTGTTAAGGGTGAAACAATCATAGATCACCTGATAGGTATTTGATTGAGAAGAGGAATGAGACTTAGAACATGAAGAGTTTAAGACAAGTACGGTTGACGTCATTTCTTATTTGATTATTGTAGCCGATCGAATACTCCACTGGGATTGTATGTTTGGATTTTAGTATTGCTTCTTCTAATAGTTGTACTCAAATCCATGTAGTTGGTAACCTACCCATTTAAATGTCTCTAAAAATAAAGAGTTAAACCGTGACGCATCAAAAACGAGAAATATATAAACAAATTACATAGACAAAAAGAATTGAACATGTTTTTATCTTCATATTTTTCCTAATTTTAAAATAGATTTCAGAAAATCCATACACTTGCTTCAAAGGTGAACTGAAGATAAAATTGATTTTTTTCAGTAATGAGAGTGACTGCAAATTTATTTAAAATACTTAAAAATAAAATTATCTTTTTTAATATAAATGAAAATATAAAATATTTAACAAGATAAAGGACCTTAAAATAAAAGTCACTGACAAATCATAAATGTAAGAAAATTTTTAATAATTGAAAAAGATAGTAGTGTACACGGGAGTATAATACATCTGCAAGAAATGTATATCTACTTTAAGAAAAAATGGGTTAAAAAAGCACGGATAAGATAAAAGTAGAATATATAGGCCAATTTCGAAAATAATATATGTGTTCTAATTTCATGAACCTTTTTAATACTCCGTAATATTCTATATATATTTTATCATTCTTTATAATTTTATCATTCTTTATAATTTTATCATACAGTCTAATGTACGGAGTAGTAAATTATTTTCCTCATAAAATAAGTTATCTAAAAGTAAAAATATAGCATGTATACAGAAATGGTGCTCATATATATTGTTGAGACAATTGCTAGATGTGTCTACAAATAAGATTTAGGGTAAAGAAAGGGAGGAAAATATGGGAAATGAAATATGAGAGCTTCCTTCAAATTTTTCCAATGTTTGTGCTCGACTTTTATTTGTATTACAGAATAGCTTTTTTTCACGACATGCATCTGAATTATTCAATATAAATAATGATTTTTCACATTAAGGATAATCATATGGTGTGATTAGAGTAAACAAATCTCTTACCAGTTAATTAATATTAGGAGTAATAGTTTGTATTTTGTATGAGTAGCACTTATTAAAGACTTGACCATCTAAATTAATTAAAACTTTACACCTAAATTGTACTCCGTATGTTTTAGGGGCATCAGATTTGACGCCTATTAAAAAGAACATATATTTTTAACAAGTAGAACATTAATTTTTCATAACCTCTCCTAACAATCTAAAAAAGATATTATTTAGCTACCCGTGCATCGCACGGGCATTAAATCTAGTGAGGTAATACTTGAATGACAAAAGTAAAGCATGGAAATATGAACATGGATTTAATGTAATATCATTCAATTTGCAAATCCAACTTAAGTATCCAGCCATAAAAGAGAGATACAAAGGCCCAAAAACATAGCATAACTACAGCCCAAATAATATATATGAAAGCCCAAAGAATGAAATCACTCAGATTCTTCAACAGAGGCCTCAATCCTAAGAAGCACAAATCCAACAGCAACACCAACAAGTGTAAGCCCATTCATAACTGCAGCAATCCTGAATATCTCAACTGCAGCATTACAGGTTGATGTTAAAGCACCTCCTGCACCACCTGACTTGTTATGACTCCTTAATGTGTTTACAACATTGGCAAAACATTGCTCGGTTGCGACCGGGAGGCCTAGACTCGCTACGGTGTTTTGCGCCTTTAGTCCGCCGTATGAGTTGATCCCACCCATGTACACCACCTTGCTCTTCCTGTTCTGGACTTTGCTGCTTGAGAAACTCACTGTTGCTGGAACTGTTGCTGTTGACATTGTTGTTGATGCTGCCATTTTGAACTACCCCTGCAGAAAATTTTAGCTGAATTTCGAAGATTATGAGAAAAAATTAACAATTCTTATATAAAGCGGTTTTACATTAACATTATTGTACTGTATTATTTACCTAAAAGCCCTACTAAAATAACTTCCACCAATCATCACTTTCCATAATAAGGGAATCAATGTCTTTTGTCTTTTGTTATACTCGTAAGTAATATTGTAAAACCGTTTTACAAGAAACTTACTCAATTGCCCTATGTATAATGGAGTAAGGAGAGTTTACATATAAACGCGGCATTAACTCTCTTAACAATATAAAGAAACTATTCCTAAATGAAAATTGCGACAAAAATTAGTAAGACAAGCCAATTTAGCGACTTATTTTTTTTTACTACTCCCTCCTACTCTGCATAACCTTCCGCTTTCCTCTTTTCACAAGAAATAAGAAAATGAATTTGGGTCACACAAAACACACTGCCCAATAAGAGAAACATGAAATTTTTTCAAATATTTAACTAAATTTTTCGACTTTTCATTTCTCATTTTCAACAGAGGCGAGCGCTCCAGCTAAGCCCCCTCGCTCCACCACTGGTTATTAAGACCTAAAATTGGTGTTGTACATGAGGCAGAGGATATAGTGTTGGTAGAATAAAAATAGTGTAAAATGGAAAAGATGAATAGAGGTGTTACCTTGTTTTAAGTTGATGGTTGAAGAATTAGAAGTGATGCAAAGGGAAAGGAAAAATGTAGGGAGAAGTCTAAGTAGAGAAGTGTAAAGAGTGGTGCAGGGAGTTCGGATAAGATGAGGTGTGATTTGGTTGGCGTGTAATCAATCATATGAGATGAGATTTAAAACGGTTTTCTTATGAGGTTGTGCGTTTCATGTTAGCCTCTTGTGTCTTGTGTGTTCCATAACATTGTTTTGTGGGGCTTGCTTCTCAATGTGACAATGTGTAATGACCAGCGAAGTAGCACGGACACTCTATCTAATCAGATGTTCCGTGTTTGATATCGGATAGATCGACACTCGTCAAATAAACGCCTAAACGTATTAATGCCCATAAACGAGGAATGAGAGGTCGAAAGACGGAAGATGCTACGTATACACAATGTGTATGGAAAATTTCATACACAACCAATAAAAATGTGACATATGTCAAACTTAAATTAACCTCTATTAGTTAGTTTAGGGTTAGGTTATTCATTTAACATATGTAGTTAACTTGTTAACCTTTATTAGTTAACTTGTTAACTACATTTAGTTAACTATATTTATGGAAAAGATTTGATTTATGGTGCAAAATTTTATATGTTAAAATTTTGGATTTGATTTATTAAAATAAAAAAATAAAAAACTAAATTACTCTTTCTAGATTTTTTATATCTAAAAATAAATCGAATTTACTTAAAATTAAATCAACAAACGAATTTTTAATTTTAATTTTTAAATAAAATAAATTTAAGTTATTTGATTATGTTATTATTTTAGTTGAACCTTTCTAGTCTTTAAAATAAACTAGTTTTATAATTCATTCGATTTTATTTTAATTTTTAATTTTATACTTTCGATTTAATCCATTATAAAAAAAAACCCTAATTAATGTTTGAAATTATAATTAATTTGTATTGTATTTAAAAATAACCGACTTTTTTTCATGTTGATAAATTAAACCGTAATACAAAAAAAAATCTGCAGTTTTAAAATTTCCCTCGTAAAATTTCATAATTTTTTTTTATATATATTGTTAGCTTGTTTTTAGGAAAGTTGTTTATTTTTTTATTTGACTTGCCTTATTTAAATTATATGTTTTAAAATTAATATATTGCCTATTTAAAAGATTTTGTTAGCTTTATTTAAACAAGATATTTCAAAAATTTTATCTATTGCTTAATAGATCTTCTCTCCATCTCATAATAATAACTTTCATAGTTTGAATTATTGCACAATATTCAAAACAACACTTTGACTCGATTTTTCTTCATTTGTTTTTTTCTCTTTTTTTTTCATTTGAAAAATATGTTGTCGAAATAGTTTTTTTATGGTGAATATAAATGTTTTTTCTTATACCATGTTAGTTTTTCATATATTAACACTTATTATGGTCAAAGTTATTAAAATTTGGCCTTAAATATGAGATGTAGGGAGTATGAATAAATAATAATAATAATAACAGGGCCTAAGTACCCATCTACATAATAAGTCGGTTTTAAACTATGATCCTATATAACTAAGTACCCGATTACAGAATAAGTCGGTTTTAAGCCATAACCGATATAACTAAGTACCCGTTTACTCAATAAGTCGGTTTTAAGCTATGATCCTATATAACTAAGTACCCATTTACATAATAAGTCGGTTTTAAGCTATGATCCTATATAACTAAGTACGAATTTACATAATAAGTCGGTTTTAAGCAATGATCCTATATAACTAAGTAACCGTTTACATAATAAGTCGGTTTTAAGCCATGATCGATATAACTAAGTACATGTTTACATAAAATGTCGGTTTTAAGCTATGATCCTTTATAACTAAGTACCCATTTACATAATAAGTCGGTTTTAAGCTATGATCCTATATAACTAAGTACAAATTTACATAATAAGTCGGTTTTAAGCTATGATCCTATATAACTAAGTACAAATTTACGTAATAAGTCGGTTTTAAGCGATGATCCTATATAACCGTTTACATAAAATGTCGCTTTTAAGCTATGAACAGTATAACTAAGTACACGTTTACATAAAATGTTAGTTTTAAGTCATGATTCGTATAACTAACTACTTGTTTACATTATGTCGGTTTTAAACCCTAAACCTTAAACCCCAAATACCCTAAACCCTAAACCATAAATCCTAAATACCTTAACCCCTAAATTCAAAGCCAAACCCTAAATCAAGTTTGACGCCAATTTATGTTAACTAAGTACACATTATATATTCAAAATATCTAGTTTGGCGATATTTTTGTTTATCTCAAACGAAAAAAACACCTTTTAAATAAAATCAAGTTTCAAAACTTGAATAACCAATTGCAAATGTTCATTTTAAGTTTCAAATGCGCATAAGCTAATATTTTAAAAATCAAACTGAATACAGTAACTGCTTTTTAATTTTTTTTTTTTAAAAAGTCAAATTAAGGTTATGGTTAATATTTTTCAAACGTAGTTTATTTTCGCAGTACGTATTTTACTCATTTTAGTACTTTTTACCCTGAACTTTCCATTATATACCCCTAACAAAAAATTCTCAAAATCAAATTCCTTCAATTCATAGCACTAGAACTGCGCAAAGTAATCAAAAATTTTCATAATTTGACTTGAACACATGTTAATGATTCTCTTCTATTGCAAATTGATTCTCAAGTAATGCTTTTTGTCTTATGTCTTATAATCCTTTTATTTAATTAGGGTTTGGAGTTTCAAATTAACCAATTTTTTCAAATACTGGTTGTTGGGTGGCACATGGGAGGAGGACGACAGTCGTTGAATCACAAGACGTACTTGGTGGTTAATGGCGGCGTACTTGGTGGTTAACGGCGGACCGATGGTAGCCGTAAGGATGTTAACGATGAAAGAGGACAAAGGGAAAGGACATGCTGCTAGCTGGTGGGGGTAAGGGGGTCGGTGGGTGCCGGTGGGGGTAGGGGGTCAGTGGGTGCCGGTGGTGGGATCGTGGGTGGCCGAGGGTGGGTAGTGGCTGATGGTGGCTTGGTTGGTTTTATGTACTACGTGACTTCTTGTGGGTTTTTTTTACAGTACAATAGGAATGGGGGGGAAGAAATAAAGAGGGTAAAATGGTCAAAAATGTACTATAATGAGTAAAATGTGTACTGCGAAAATCAACACCCTTTTCAAATTATGGATAAGTTTTTCAAATTTTATGCCAATTTTAAAATTTTAAAATTTTAAAATTCAAATTGGCACGCAACACTCCATTAAGAAAACTAACTAGTGGCTTCAATTAAGGCTATAATTTAGGAATCATCAAGTTATTCGATTTTTTATACTCCGTAGTATACTGTATTTATTTCGGAATTATTTATGGTCAATAATATCTTCATTTAAGATGAAATCCAATTACGGGATTTTCTATGAATTAATTGGGTCCGTTTTGTATTTTTTTTTATTTGTGTGTAAATTACGAAGAAATAAAAAAAATGTCAACATAAATATGAAATTATTTATTTCAAAAAAAATTACACTGATAAATCATAACGTAACGTGGGAATCTAAATTTGAAATTAAAAAAAAAAATTAAACGTCTAAAAAGTAAACATAGAAGCACCCTAAAATTTAAAATTAATAATTGGAATTATTGGAATAATTAGACTAATTGTCAAATTGTAGACGTCTCATAATATTTCCTTGTAGTGCATATCATCCCCTAGACCTCCATTGTGGATGCGTAGGAGGTGGAGTTATAGGAACGTCTAAATTATGAATAGTAAATAAATTAAAATTAAATAATAAAATGATGAATATAGGAAGAATAAAATTATAATAGAATAAATTTTTATAATGGAAAGGATATCGTTTTAAATTCTTTCTTAAGAACAAGGTAACAATAATTTTTTAAAAAAGAAACTTCTTAATATGTAAACAACATTATTAAAAAATTTAAGTTAAATATATCAATTAATAGAATAGAATAATTATTAACTAAAAATAGAATAAAGTATTCGAATTGTTTAATTAACCGATTTTGAATCATTAAATTAGGGTAAACGAATGGATTAAATCAATTGAATTAGGATTTGATTAATTGAACTAACTTAGGGTTAATCAATTTTCATTAACTTAATTAGGGTTCATCGAATGATATTACGCAATTACATTACAATTAGTAGTAGTAGTAGTAGTAGTACTATTGTAGTAGTAGTACTACTACTGTAGTAGTACGGTAGTAGTAGTACTACTGTAGTAGTACGGTAGTAGTAGTAGTAATGATAAATTGATAATAATAATAATAATAATAATAATAATAATAATAATAATAATAATAATAATAATAATAATAATAAAAATAAAAATAATAATAAAAATAAAAATAAAAATAAAAATAAAAATATTATTATTATTAATAATGATGATGATAATGTCATTAATCGAAATGTATTAACAAATAAAAAAATTTCCATCAATATTATTTTTTTATAACAAAGAATCAAAAATCTTCCATAAATATAGTTAACATATTTACTACATATGTTAAATGACTAACCTAACCTTAAACTAACTAATAAAGGCTAACTTGAGTTTGCCGCATGTCGCATTTTTATTGGTTGTGTATGACTTTTTCATACACATTGTGTATGTGTAGCCTTTTTGTCGAAAGACTGAGATAGATTGAATAGAAGATGGATTTGGGTGGGAAATGAGAGTGAGTTATAGTAAAAGTCGAATTTTAGCTTCAGTTATTTAAATATAATATCAAATATATTTACAAAAATAAAATCGTACGTTATTTATAATTATAAAATATATATTTTATTAAATTTAGATAACGTGTTCCGTGTCATAAATTTTACGGTATGTCGTGTCACGTGCCCGTATCCGTGTCTGTTTTAGTGTTACCTAGATGACAAGAGACGGTTAGAGGTGATTAAATGCGAGTTCAAGTTATAAGGGTCGAGTTTAAGTTAATTTTACATGTTAAGTTTAATCAAAGAAAAACATTCATGAATAACTAACTCTTAATATGATATTGATCTTTATGTTTATAAAGAAGTACTCCGTATTCAACTAAGTTAATTCTTACTCATAAACCATTTTATTTTAGATGTGTCCATTATTACATTTATTTTGTTTTTTCCCTTCTTTACTATTTCTACTATTGCAGAATGGGCTCAGAAATATGCTTATTGTGATACCGTATCTCGGGAGACTTATTAGTTCTGTTGTTTGTATTGTTAGATTTCTTAAATTATATGAGACTTTATGATTGATTAATTGATATAGTATCATTTGGAGAATGATAAAATTTCCTGTGATTTCTAATTGATGAAATACTACCTAACCTGAAAATCCAACTCGAATCCGAAAAAAAAGAAAAAGAAAAAAGTGATCTAATTGACATCCGATCAAAGACTAGGACTTTCCAACTGAACACTATATACAAAATTACAAACCATGGCAAACTACTTAGGCCAATTTTACAATGTTTTGGCTCAGATAGGTACTTCTCCTAAGTGCAAAGATTTTTACATACTGCATCTATACTTACTGGTGTTAGATACAGGGCTAACTGATTGTAAAAAAAAAGTGTCAGTAAAACATCATAATCTGCCCCGAGTCCCTGACATAGCCGAGTGATTCCGATAGATGATATGCACAAAAACAGAAACACCTGTTACTGACCGAATACATTATGGCCGTCTCAAAACTTTCCCCTGGGATGCGACTTGTTTGTTCTGTGTTGTGTGGACTACATTAAGGTTGAGCAATCCGGAATATGGTAACATCGAGCACAATAGGTTCTTCATTTTGGTTAGCGAGTTTAAACACCAGTACATCCAACTCTTCTAAGCAATTGTCCAGAGCAAATTGTTTCCAACCACAACCAAGTCCACCTCGCCCCTTAGAGCTGAAGACTATCCTTGTCTTCCATATCTTCTCATTGACTCGGAGGTGAATTGTCTGTTTCTTGCATTTGAGATGCTTGGTTGTCCACTCAGCTGGTATCGACTACATTTTATGCATAAAAAAGTTAGGAACGTTGATGGTGCGAAACAACTAACAATCTACAACCACCTCTACTAGTACTAGTACTAAAAGCATACCAGGAAGAACTTTCTGGTAACATGTGTCGGTCGCATCACAAGAAGAAAGCCGTCCTCTGTTAGCTCTTTCCTAGCCATTTGCAACACTTCTTTCATCCTTTCTTCGGTTACAGAAGAACTTCCATAAAGGTATTTCTCGATATCAATTTCAGGCGTTCTCTTCCGTAGTTTCTGTCTCTGATCAGACACTGCTGATCTCGGAACAAGAGGATTAAATGAGCATCATCAATTACATAAATACTTGACATTTTTTACCTAAACTATTTTCAAGTCCAAATGCGTCGACAAAAGCGTAAGTCATTTATGCAGAATTGATTGCATACCTGGGGGAAGCCTAACTGGTACCCAAGAGAAATAAGGATCCTTTCTTGGGGTGACTTTGGCAGTAGCGTCATCGACAAAAGGAACTTTGCTTTTAGAAGCAACATTCTTACCATCGTTATCAACATCTATCTTTTGCTGCTTTGCTGGGACCGTTTCAAAATCTTCATTCAAATATTCATCGACAAAAGGAACTTTGTTTTTGGAAGCAACATTCTTCTCATCGTTAGCAACGTCTATCTTTTGCTTCTTTGCTGTGACTGCCTCAAAATCTTCACTCAAATACTCATTGACAAAAGGAACTTTGTTTTTGGAAGCATCACTCTTCTTATTGTTATCAAGATCAATCTTTTGTTGATTTGGTAGGACCGCCTCAAAATCTTCATTAAAATATTCATCGACAACATGCTCCGGGCACTCGAGGCATCTAGGTTCATGACTTGTATTAGCAGGTTTTAGGTGGTCACATCTTCTGATGAAATAGGATGTTTCTTTCTCGCACAAAGTCCTTCGATCAAAGATCAGCACGTCAAAGGAAGAACCGGTCTTATACTTGAAGATCAAGATGTCATTCTCTTCAAGAGAGAAATCGTTCACAAATTCTCCCCAACCACCCTTGAAAAAGAGATCATCACCACATCCCATTAAGCTTACTTGCCATGTTGCAGTGCCACTAGGACCTTTTAACGTAACAGTCTCGTGTAGTTTTCCTCTTGCATTCTCGGAGAACTTTCTTGGGATCATCTAGAAACCAATAATTATTGTTAGAGTCCTTTCTATTCAACACCATTTTTCAAAATACAAGATCAAAATTTTCCATTCCTGAATGATGCACTAAGGCCCTGTTCTTTTGGACTTAAACTCATCCCCTTTAAGTTCAGTTCAGCTCCTATAAGTTCAGTTCAGTTCAGTTCAGTTCAGCTCCTATAAGTTCAGTTCAGCTCCTAT
>JAIUZE010071628.1:0-21721 GCA_022085475.1 Heliosperma pusillum | reverse complement strand
GCCGAACTATTACAAATCACGAGTTTTGAAGTTAAAGGAAAAAATATACAGCCGTGGGGGTGGTTCCAGGCCGGGCTGGAGACCGGCGGCCGGTGGGCCGGCTCAGAACACAGGCAAAATCCCAAAAACAGAGGAAAGGGGTCTGGGCCGGTCAGTCGACCGGCGGCCGGTCGACCGGCACAGCCAATCATACCAAACGCAAAACTTCAACACTGATGTGTTCCAGGCCGGTGGGTTGACCGGTGGCCGGTTGGCCGGCCTGGAGCACCACTTCATACAAATTCTCAATTTCCAAAGGGGTTTCTGATGTGTTCCCAGCCGGTGGTCAGACCGGCGGCCGGTCGACCGGCTGGGAGCACTTCTTCACCCGAGAGCTTCCAAAATTTAACCAATTCATTTCAAAACTCAATTATACTTCCAATAATCATCAACAATCAACATATATCATCAATAATCATCATATAACATCATTCATTAATCATAGCATGGTATCTAAACTTCCTAATCGTAATCTAATACGATTTTCTAGCATATAAACATGTAAAACACGTAAGTAATACCGAGTAACCCTTCACCGTTACCTTCTATGTGTCTCTAATGATCGTCAAGCTCCTCTTCTATAAGAAAATAGTCTTTATCGGGATCTTGGAGGTCGCCACCTACAATTAGATCGTAAAAAGATGAATAAAGTTCATCTTGAGAAAGACGGAATGCTTAAAAAGCGAGAAAGACGATAATTTTATTATCAATACGGATAGAGGAAGGTACGGGATGAAGAATAAGACGAACTTACGTAAATTCTATCGAGAAATGAAGAAGTTACGATGAATCAAAGATCGATATTCAAAGAGGGAAAAGTTGCTTAAGGAGGAAGAAAGAAAATGTGTTTGATTTTTGTGTGGAAATGAAATATTAGGTTAAGGAGCATGAGTTGTGTGAGTTATGAGAGAAAAAGTCAAGGACGATTTTCAAAGTCAAGAAAGTCAAACTTGACTTAAGACGGCTTTTTCATGAAATCTCTCAGAAATTCCAAATACGAACTCGGAAATTCTAAATTCGACTCGGAACTTAAAATTATAATTTAAACTTAAAATTACTGAAACGATTTCGAAAAAATATTTCTATTAGAAAAATAGGGTACAATTCCGGGTGTTACAGGTATGGGTCGGTCGGTAGACCGGCGGCCGGTCGACCGGCACAGAACATCACACAAAACTCAAAACTTCACTACTGATGTGTTCCAGGCCGGTGGATGGACCGGTGGCCGGTGGGCCGGCCTGGAGCACCTCTTATACAAAAATCCAATTTTCCACATGAGTTACTGGAGTGTTCCCAGCCGGTTGGCAGACCGGCGGCCGGTCGACCGGCAGGGAACCCAGTTCACCCGAGAGCCTCTTACACTTAACCAATTCATTTCCAAATCATTTCAATTCTCATATATACTTCAAATAATCATCAACAATCAATATAATTCATCAACATTCATCATATAACATCATTTACTAATCGTAGCATGGATTCTAATCTTCCTAATCGTAATCTAATACGATTTTCTAGCATATAAACATGTAAAACACGTAAGTGATACCGAGTAACCCTTCACCGTTACCTTTGAGCGTCTCTACTAGTCGTCAAGCTCCTCCTCTATAAGGAAATAGTCTTTGTCGGGATCTTGGAGGTCGCCACCTACAAATAGATCGTAAAAAGATGAATAAAGTTCATCTTGAGAAAGACGGAAAGCTTGAAAAGCGAGAAAGACGATAATTTTAATATCAATACGTATAGAGGAAGGTTAGGGAAGAATAATAAGACGAACTTACGGGAATTCTATCAAGTAACGAAGAAGTTACGATGAATCGAAGATCGATATTCAAAGAGGGAAAGATGAGATTTCTTATAGAGGAAGGAAAGTTGTGTTTGATTTGGTGTTGAATGAAAAATTAGGTTAAGGGAGGGAGGTGTGTTGTGATATGAAGGAAAAAGTCAAAGACGGTTTCAAAGTCAAGCAAGTCAAACCCGACTTAAAAGTCAAGAAAAGTCAAACTCGCCTTAAGACGGGAATTTCATGGAATCTCGCAGAAATTCCAAATACGAACTCGGAAATTCTAAATTCGACTCGGAACTTAAAATTATAAATTAAAACTTAAAATTACTGAAAAGATTTCGTAAAATATTTCTACTAGAAAAATAGGGTACATTTCCGGGTGTTACAAATTCCAAATACGAACTCGGAAATTCTAAATTCGACTCGGAAAAATTAAATTTACGGTTAAAACTAAATTTCACTGAAAAGTGTCCGTAAAATATTTTTACTAGAAAAATAGGGTACATTTCCGGGTGTTACAATCACAATCTCCCAATCACAAATACCACACGCCGCAGAATGGCGCGGGTCTGCAGGACCACAGTAACAACCCGAACACCACCGTGCCTGGCCTACTCAAATATCTCAGGACCACGGACCTTCAACACCCCGTGCCTGGCCTACCAATCTCAGGACCACAACCGCAGCTGTGCCTGGCCTACCAATACTTGCCTCATAGCAAATTCCATCTCCATCTCCATATCCATCTCCAATTCCAACAATAACAATATCAATATCAATATCCACAATTGCCAACAATAAAATCGGAGGACAACTTTATAACATCACAAGACAGTTTCATAACATCCCAAGTTAACTTTTATCACTTGTAAGATAGCTTCCAACATCATAAGGCAACACGTAAGATAACATCACAAGGCCACATGTATCATGGTAAGACAACTCAAGGCAATCAAATCCACAATAAGAAACAATTAATTCTGTCTCAAGATAATTAATTGAGTTATAAAGACAAACTAACAAGTTGAGTAGCTTCCTACCTTTTCGCAAATCTTCCAAGCACAAGCACATCCATAAAGCACTATAATTAATCTTCTATGAATCCGTCACAAGACAAAAGGTTGAATCCAATAGAAGTAGACGCAAGATCCCAAATTGATTGCCCAATTCCCTTTCCATCTTTTCTCTCTTTAATTTACTTATTATGAGAAGAATTATAAAAGTTAGAATAGAAGCTAAAAGACTTAAAGAGGCTTATATAGTGACAAGGAAAATTATTAGGAAACTAGAATAATAATATAATAATAATAGTTATTAGGAAACTAATATATAATAATAATACTTATTAAGAAACTAGACTATAATTCCTTTTCCTTTTAGGACTACAATCACTACAAATAACTATATTACCCATTTTACATATATCACATTTCTAATACGCGTTGACAAAGTTGACTTTGACTTTGACTTAAAAATACGGAGTATTACAGAATCAACCAAAACCATAAAGAAGATGAAGCTAGGACTCCCTTCATCACACTATTCGACCTACAATAATAGTAATAATAACAATTATTACTAATTCTATCAATAATTAACCCAATATCAATAATATATCTCAAAATCAAGAATATTTACTAATACTATACTACAAACCTTCTAATTACTAAACAAACCCCTAAGATAAAAGAGTAATCAAAGGATGAGAATGAGGAGGTGTTTGCCAAAGGAAATGTAGAAATCAATAAAAATTATCTATTGGAAGGAATCATAAACCAACCGATCAAAGATAAGATTAGGAGATTAAGAGAAGTGATTAGAGGTTAGGGAATATTTAGAGAGATATTAGGTGATAAAAGATAAGGATATGACTGATAGGAAAAAGGTTGTCTTAATATAAGCACTTGCTCAATAAAAAAAAGAAAAGTCGCGAAAAATCTGAAACCCGTGCTTACTCGGTCGAGTACAATGGTTTACTCGACAGAGTACAATAAAGCTCGGTCGAGTAATACTAAAGAAGCAGTGAGTTAACCCATCAGGTACCCAAAATCGATCGAGTTATGACCATGCTCGAGCGAGTCCCACTAACTCGATCGAGTTACTACTCAAATCAACCGAGTACCAACCAACTTGGTCGAATAACTGCTCAACTTGACTCAGTGACACCCTTAATCAACCCAAATCCACACAACTGCACCTAATAGACCCCCCTAACTCGGCCAGCCACGAGATCAGATCAAGGCTAACAAAGACTCGGGTATTACATCTTGACCCTAAATGTGAGGGTAATTATTGGGTCTGATAGTCTTAGGGTTCAGGTTGAAAAGGATGTTTTAATTCCAGATTATTTTTGGGCAGGATTAGGTCGGTTTTTCGGGTTGGGTCATTAACACGTCTACTCTTATTTATCAATAAACCATAAAATTAATCGAATTAATGAGCCAAAATTAAACGAATTATCGAAAAAAAAGTAATCAAATAACATCTAATACTCGACAAAAAAAACACATACCAAATAAACTTAATCGAGAAACAAATCAATTAAACAAATCAAACAATACCGATTAATAACTAAATCAAAGGGATAAAAAAGCCAAGAAAACAAAAAGGTGTTTCACAAAATCAATTAAATACAATGGATACCACCACAATAATTAGGCACAAAGCCTAATCGCGGACAATAATTATTGTGTAAGGCGGTTTTACAATAAACTAGTTTAAAATTACCTTATAATTTTACCTAAACACCCTCCCACAACTTCTCTTTTTAGCTACCCATATTTTACGAAGGGTATATTTGTCTTTATTGTATAGTCTTACACTAATTTAGTGTAAACCCGTCTTACACAAAACCAACTTAATTACGGGAACCAATTTGGCAAGAAGCCTAAATTTGGGCACACGTATAATTAGCTAGGCAACAATAATTAACGTTAATTATGGGTATCAACCCACTACTATTACGAACAATAATTAACAAATTAAATTAAAATAAATTATTGGTACAAAACAACGGCGCCACTCAACGGAGAGGACATCAAAACCACCAAAGAAAACCACTAAACCACGACCATCCGAGTATCTCTTACTATGCCTAACTCCACTCTCAAACCTCGTCTGGGACGTGGAACCGCCACAACTAGCCTTATGTGTGGACGTGGAACCACCAGGTTTCCACCTAGACAATCATGTTGGTGATCCACGTCTAGACCCATGCCTGGACGTGGACAGTCGACGTCCTTGCTTAGGCCAAGACGTGATGGCTCTACGTTTGTTCCAAGGTGGGGATGTGTTGTTTCTACGTCTTTGCATGGATCTGGATGTGGTGGTTTGTTAGGGCTGATAAAAAATATACAATACGATTTTAAAATCCGGGTATGATATTGTCTACGGTTTTAATTACACGTATTTTCGCACACACGATACGAATTTCCTTATATACGAAACATTTTTTTAAAAACCGTATCCGACAAAATCAAAATCTGGTATACAGTTTCTGATACGATTTTTGAAAAGAAAAAAAACATCTCAAAGAAACAAGATAATCCAAGCATAATCACATTAATTTGCAAGCTTTCTTTTTTCCTTATGTATAATGAATATTGAAAATTTGGCTTATACAAATATGTAAGCTACTATTACATAAAATTTATGATGTACCTGATTTATTGCGAATGTAAGAAATTGAATAACGAACAACCCAAATCCGCATCTGGGTATTCAAAAATCGGATATATAGAAAACGGGTAAGAAAATCGAGTATAAGGTTAAAGATGGCCGATTCCGTATAAGCAAATTTGTGATTTTATAAATCGTATCGGGTATATTGTTTTCCTCAACCTTATGGTCTGTTGTCTCATTTTGTTTAAAGTTGATGTGATGTAAAACATGGGTGTTAATAAAAATGACTTGTTTTGTGGAGTATTGTGAGAAATATTTTTGTATTTTGAGTTCAATTTGCAGCGGAAAATGTTGAGTAAAAAGGGTTAAAATTAGCTAAGAAACTCGCAAGATAACTAAACTAAATATGATTTGTTCCAACCAAGACCACAGAGGAACACGAATGAAATCGGGGAAGCCAACGACATAAGGAAGACAAGAACGCTCGCACGAGTTCAAAGTTGAAAAAAATTTTGACTCTTTCTTTTTGTATTTCTGAAAGGGTTTTTTGCTTTTTACCACCTATTGTGTTCAAAATTTTACAACTTATCACCTATTAAGTCCATCTTTTCAAATAACCACCTAAAATTGAAGAAAACCCATACAATCCACACCTATTTTGCATTATCTTGACGGTTCTTGTTATTTATCGTCTCGGTTATGTTTTATCGACAAACGGTTATTTTAATTGACCAAATCACCCCTCATTTATCACTTAGCACTTACCCCTCATTTGCACGTTTCCCTTATTATTTCACTCATGAACCCTAATTTCCCTCTTAATTCAATCATCTTCCCCTTTACTTTGGAACAAGATGAACAAGGCTTATTTTGTATGGTTATTCCACAACAATTGAACTATTATATGGAAAATGAGGTATATGTTGCTGTCACTTGATTGTTGGAACAAACTGTTGTCATTTATAGGTAGGTTTATATTGTTGGCAGTTTATGTTGCTGCCATTTTAGCCAATTTGCCATTGTTCTATTGATTGTGCCTGTCGCAAGCCCGATACAAAGATAAATTACCCAGACTAGGCTAATAACAAACTAATGTAATTAGGGAAGTAGGGATCGATCCTCAGGGAGATAATGTTTCCTATAGAATGTGAAATGTCTCGCAATTTGGTCTTATCTAACGAATATCTGGGTTTTGGGATTTTAATTTCTAAGCTAATAAAAGGCATAAACGAAAACGAAAGAAAAGCAAATGGAAATGAAAACAATAGAGCAAGTGATGAATTAACAATGATGAAAAACATCTAGGGAAGTAGGTTCACACATGTAGATTAACATATTGATGCAATTGGATATGGAACATGCAAATAATTCATTATGAGTTCGTAAGAATGATGTGTTCATTACAATCATAGATCAGATGGTCTAGCAGGCTTTTAGGCAATTTACTAGGTCTTAATCCACCATGTCATGCTTTGTCTATTCAATTCACGTATCTCTACCTTGGAAAAGAATTCCATTCTAGTCAATGATTTTGATCAGGAATCGTCAACTATCGTTATAGTCCAAACATGCATAGACACAATGTTTTAAAAGCACAATTTCTTTTATCCAATTATCATCTTTTAATCAATCTAACATGGCTACCCTACACCCTAGAAAGGTGACTACTCACTCATGGCGATGTTTAAATCTAAGATGAAGTTAATAACAAAAACTAGGATAGACATGTTTATTTGGTTTTGACAATAGTTTAAGACTCTTTATATGACGATTATAACGACGCTAAATTGATAATCTAATGAAATGAAATGACGATTATAACGATACTAAAATGAATCTAAGATAACATGGATGGAAAATAACAATCAAATAGAAAACATAAAGACATTTAAACAAAAGATAAGATAGGAATACCTAGATGACGATCAACAACAATAATGATAACAATAATAGAAATCCCTTGCTTAGAATAGTTGAATTCTAAACTATTAGAGAACATAAATAAAAACAAAATAAAAGCAAACTAAAATGAAGACAATAAAGCAAATGATGAATTAACGATAATGAGAAGCATCTAGGGAAGTAGGTTCAGTTATATTAGTTTTATCTAGTCTTTAGGAATCCAAATTCCTTTAGACCTCTCTTGATTTTTCATCTTAGCTTTTCAATCATATGCCCAAATCTTCTAGATTAGGGACCCTTATCTTTTTAGACCCCGAACTAGAAAGAACTCTGCGTAGGATACAAAAGCTATTCAACGAAATCTCAAAAGCTTATGATACTTCAAATTTAGACCATATTCGTGAGAAATACTCGGATATTCTATCTAATCTTGAAGGAGAAGAAGATCCATTCTCATCTCCATTCACAAAAACCACCCAATCTTCAATTTCCATCTTCATCTTCACAAAATAAAATGGTTTGACTTTCAGACCATTCCAAACCCACCGCAGAAACACTTCCAAGGGGTATTGCTACACCCCAAATCACAGCCCAAAACTTTGAAATCAAACCCGCCTTCAATAACCTTATAGAAAGAAGCCAATTTAGTGGAAATGCCACAGAAGATCCCAACCTTCACATCCAAAACTTCTGTGACTATTGCTCCACTATTAGACAAACTGGAGTCACCCAAGCACAAATTAGAGAGATGCTCTTCTCATTTTCTTTGAGAGGTAAGGCAAAGTTGTGGATACATAGCCTTGATAAGGTTACTTTAGGTATCACCGAGGGGGAGAGTTTAGCTCTTGCCTTCTACCAAAAGTACTTTCCTCCAGAAAAGACCGCTTTAATAAGAAGTCAAATCACTAGTTTCCGACAAGGGGATGATGAGAGCCTATATGAAGCCTGGGAGAGGTACAAGGACTTGCAAAGGGAGTGTCCTCATCATGGGATAGATCCATGGCTCCTTGCCATCACATTCTATAATGGGTGTTATATAGAGTCCCGTCGAATCCTGGATTCTGCTAACAATGGAAGATTTGATCAAATCAATGTTGAAATTGCTCACACTACCATTGAATCCATGGCAATTCACGATTCTCAATATAGAAATTCCCGCTCCATACCATTGAAATCTAAGCAAGAGGACCCCACTTTGACACTTTTACAAGCTCAAGTAGCTCTTCTCACACAGAAGCTAGAACAATTTCAATCCTCTACATTGCAACAAAGTGACAATGGTGTAAGTAAACTTGAAGCCATGATGCTGCAATTGGCTCAATGGCAAGACACCATGATAGCTCAATTCCAGGAGAGCGATCAAGCTAAGAACGCCGCCATCAAATTGTTGGAAGCTAAAATTTCCCAATATACCTCTTCTAATACCCACCAAGAGCAAGGACAGCTGCCTTCACAATGTTACCAACCTCACGAAACTGTAAATGCCATTTCCTCGAGAAGTGGTAAGCCTAATGATGAGCCCGTGGTTGTTGATGTTGAAGATGAGGTGCCCATGTCAAAAGAGAAAGAGCTCGAGATTCCTATTGAGATCAAAGTCCCATTTCCCCAAAGATTAGCCAAGCACAAGGAGGAGGCAAAGTATGGTAAGTTCCTTGACGTCGTCAAGAACTTAAAGGTAACAGTCCCTTTCATCGAATTGCTTACCCAAGTTCCTTCTTATTCCAAGTTTATGAAGGAAGTCCTCAAAAAGAAGAGATCCTTCAATGAGATGAAGACCGTAGCTTTCACTGAAGAGTGTAGTGCACTCTTGCAAAATAAGTCTCCACCAAAACTCAAGGACCCTGGTAGTTACTCCATCCCTTGCACTATAGGCACATATACCATTGAAAAGGCCCTTTGCGACCTAGGGTCTAGTGTAAGTGTCATGCCCTTTTCTATGTTTGAAAAACTTAACATGGGTGCTTTGAAATGCACTAATATTACTTTGCAAATGGCGGACCGTTCTCTAAAACAACCTATGGGTGTTTTAGAAGATGTGCCCGTCAAAGTCGGTAAGTTTTTCATTCCCGTTGACTTTCTAGTACTTGACATAGCCGAGGACTCTCAAATCTCAATCATTTTGGGAAGACCCTTTTTGCACACCGCTGGTGCAGTTTTTGATGTCAAGAATGGGAAATTAACATTAGAGATAGGAGATGATAAGGTGACATTTAGAAAAACTTCCACCGTTAGGAGTCCTGTGTTAGAAGACTCATGCTATATGCTTGATGTTGATGACTCTTCTATTGTTTCTTCTATGCCTCGATCCTTACTGACGGATCCGTTGGAGGCACATGTTAGTGTTGATTCTCTTGCAGGTGAGCATACTAAAAGCACTACTGCTAAAAGTGCTAGAAGGGGCTATTCTCGGAAAAGCTTGGCATGGATGGAGAATGTAAGGAACGCTATGATGATGAGCTTGGATGATAGTGAGCTTAAAGATAAAGGATGATTTCAAAGAAAGAAATGGAGCAAGACTTTTAAATTGCGCTTCTCGGGAGGCAACCCGTGTTCCTTTTCTTTTTGCATTTTTATTTTTGTATTCCCTTTTTCATTGTTAGGATTTATTTTGCATATGAAAGAGTTTTTGAAGAATCTATATAGACCTTCCTTGTCAAGTCCGAAAGACTAGCTTGAGAGAGTCCGCGCTGACTAGTAAGCTTCAATCTTCTTTCATTTTTCCTTTTCCCCATTAAGCATCTCATTGCATATTTTGTCTTTGTGCTCACATTGAGGACAATGTGATGTTTAGCTTGGAGGAGGGATTGCATTTTCCCATTTTGCATTTTAGTTGTTTATATTTTTAAAATTTTGAATAAGAGAAAATTTTGAACATAATTGATTGCTTTTCATACTTTGCTTGCTTGTTTACTATGCTATCATGTTACATTTCCCAAACTTAGAGCTTTCAAAAGATAATGATTCAATATTCATTGAATTGTGCATACGTGGGGAAGTCTTGTACACAGTAGGCATGGAATGAATCTATAGATGAGTACGCTTGATCTTGACATTTGGCAAGTTACATATATTGTAAGGTAGAACCTCCTTAGACTGGTACATCTATACCCAGTCTCATCTAGGTGTGTGTAGTTCTCCTTGTGATGTGTGTCATATCAAAACGCATAAGTATGGTTCTCATTTCATTTCTATAAGCATTGCATTCATGATTCACTATGATTTGAAGCCTTTTTCACTTTGAATTGCCCCTCAAAATTAGCCCATTCATACAAATGCTTCACAAAAATAATAGCTACATGTAAAAACTGCCTACCTTTTGAGGTAGTAGCTAGACTATGGTGTATGGGTGCTCTTTTGAGAAGATTTTGTTCCTTAATGACAAAGTGAATTTGGGAAAACGAAAATGTTCAAGAAGCAATGTTATGTTCAGAAAAGAAAAGAAAACAAAACAAAAAAAAAAGAAATTGAAAAAGAAAGAAAAAAAATAAAAGAAGAAGTTGTGAGTATCTCCTAAGAAATGTCAAGTCAATATTCAGAAGGAGTTTACCCTTGTGTTTCGTGTGTAATAAGCCAATCAGTTCTTTCTGGCTTCGTTATTCTTCTTTTGGGAATTAACCGAAAGTTTGGATTGAGTATTCATTTATCATTGGTCAGTTGCTAGCTCATTCTAACCTTCACATGACCATAACTGTTTGTCCACCTTTCACCCATTTCCCAAAGCCTTCTTCTTATCTTTTCGGCTTCTTTTCTATGTGCATTGTGATCTTTGACTTGTGTTTTGAATTGTTTACCATATTAGACTGCGGACACATTTTCATAAGTCGTAGATAGGTGAGTGTCTCAAAAATATTTACACATAAAGAAATCACCTTTTACATGCTTTGAGTGTTCGAGTGTGCCGTGAGAGTCCATTTGTCAAAAGATCATGCAAGAGCCGAAAATTCTATAGTGAAATTCTCTGTGCTACGCCGTTATGTAAATCTCAGCCATGTTTATGTATCATTCTTGCCCACGTTGTTTTTGGGTTATGATTCATTATGTTTTCAAAGTTTGACGTTGAGATTTGTTTCTTGATGGTGTAGTAGCCAATGCTTGCAACCTTGTCCTGGTATTGTTTGCTATGTTTGCTTGAGGACAAGCAAAGGTTTAGCTTGGGGGAGTTAAAATTTGATCGGGCCTGTCGCAAGCCCAATACAAAGATAATTTACCCAGACTAAGCTAATAACAATTTAATGTAATTAGGGAAGTAGGAGTCGATCCTCAGGGAGATGGTATTTCCTATGGATTGTGAATCGTCTCACAATTGAGTTTTATCTAACGATTTTATGGGTTTTGAGGTTTTGAATTCTAAACTATTAGAGAACATAAATAAAAACAAAATAAAAGCAAACTAAAATGAAGACAATAAAGCAAATGATGAATTAACGATAATGAGAAGCATCTAGGGAAGTAGGTTCACACATGTAGATTGACATATTGATAAAATTGGATTTAGGATATTCAATTAATTCATTGTGAGTTCGTAAGAGTGACGTGTTCATTACAATCATAGATCAGATGGTCTAGCAGGCTTTTAGGCGAATTACTAGGTCTTAATCCACCATGTCATGCTTTGTCTATTCAATTCGCGTATCTCTACCTTGGAAAAGAATTCCAAATTTAGTCGATGATTTCCGGCCAGAAATTGTCAACTATCGTTACAATCCAAACATGCATAGACACGACGTTTTAAAGGCACAATTTCTTTATCCAATTATCATCTTTTAATCAATCTAACATGGCTACCCTACACCCTAGAAAGGTGACTACTTACTCATGATAATGTTTAAATCTAAGATGATATTAACAAGAACTAGGATAGACATGTTTAGTTGGTTTTGACAATATTATAAGACTCTCTATGTGGCGATAATAACGACGCTAATTGACAATCTAGGAAATAAAATGACGATTATAACAACATGAAAATGAATCTAAGATAATATGTAAAGAGAATAACAATCAAATGGAAAACAATAAAGGACAATAAACAAAGGGTAGAATAGAAGTACCTAGGTGACGATCAACAACGAAAGCGATAACAATAATAGAAATCCCTTACATAGAATAATCGTTCCTTGAATTACAACGCTTGAACCCAACAAAGTAGATTACAAAGATTGAAAATCTTATTAATCTAAGCTAAGGTTTTGATGTGAAATGGACAAAAATAAACTAAGAACTAAAAACAAAAGAAGAAAATGATCTAAACTAGAAAGACTAAACTAAAGAGAAAATGTAAGAAGAAAAGAGATGTTGTGTGTGAGATTGATGATGAGAAGAGGGGCTGGAGCATCTATATATAGCATTAGGGTTTCGTGGAGAAGGGGTCGAGCATTGAACACATAAGACAAAAATAGGAAGTTGAATCATTTTTCTCGAAGCAGCAAACATCCCCGCTCGGGTACACACTTACCCGATCGGGTAAGTGGTCATCTGGAAGCATTTGACTAACGTTTCATCTTCCTTTGCTTTGACTTGACTTCCATCATCCCCCTTGACCTCTTCAATCGGGTTTGTTGATAGGGTTTGATGTAAAGCGATGAATTCTTCCGCCTAATTGGTTGATCTTCCGACAACTACGAAACTGTCTTTACTTCTTCTCTCTTTTGAATTAGTGAACCTTCTTGAAATGCCTTTGACATGGTCAAGCTTGCTTCTTCAAATCGTCGGGTTCTAGGCAAATGCTCGGAAATATAGAAAAAGGACGTAGAAACGTCACTTTCCCTACAAAACATGTTAGAACACAGAAATTCGCCTAGAAGACGATATTAGCTCATAAAATGGCTTAACAAAGCACAAATGCCAAACAAAACAGAGCTAAAATAGGGGTTAAAATCATACAAATATTCACTTATCAATAGTCGTTCCATGAATCACAATACTTGAACCAAATAAAGTAGATTACAAAGATGAAAGTCTTATTGATCTAAGCTAAAGTTTTGATATAGAAAAGACAAAAATAAACTAAGAACTGAAGATGAAAAAGAAGAAGAAAATGAGAGAAGAGAGGCTAGTTCTCCCTCCTCCTAAACTAGGTTTTGTAATCTAAAGATAATTGTAAGAAGAGAAGAGAAGTGAAGTATGAAGAGATGTGTTGAAGTGTGGTGGCTGAAGCTCTTTATATAGCATTAGGGTTTCGTGGGAAAGGAGTCAAGCATTGAGCACATAGGACAAAAATAAGGAAGTCGAAGCAAAAGTGCGGATCAGCATACATCCCCGATCGGGTACATCACTTACCCGATCGGGTAAGTTGCAATCTGGGTCCTTTGACTCTTGTTTCATCTCCCCTTGCATATGACTTGACTTCCATCATCCCCCTTGACCTCTTGAGTCGGGTTTGTTGATAGGGTTTGATGTAAAACGATGAATTCTTCGCCTAACTGATTGATCTTCCGACAACTGCGACATCGTCTTTACTTCTTGTTTCTTTTGAATCGGTGAACCTTCTTGAAATGCCTTCGACATGGTCAAGCTTGCTTCTCAAATCGTCGGGTTCTAGGCAAATGCTCGGGAATATAGAAAAAGGGCGTAGAAACGTCACTTTCCCTACAAAACAGGTTAGAACATAGGAATTCGCATAGAAGACGATATTAGCTCATAAAATGGCTTAACAAAGCACAAATGACATACAAAACCGAGCTAAATTGGGGGTTAAAATCATACAAATATTCACTTATCAAACTCCCCCAAGCTAAACCTTTGCTTGTCCTCAAGCAAATATAACAAACAATACCAGGACAAGGTTGCAAGCATTGGCTACTATACCATCAAGAAACAAATCTCAACATAAAGCTTTGAAAACATAATGAATCATAACCCAAAACAACGTGGGCAAGAATGATACATAAACATGGCTGAGATTTACATAACGGCGTAGCACAAAGAATTTCACTACAGAATTTTCGGCTCTTGCATGATCTTTTGACAAATGGACTCTCACGGAACACTCGAACACTCATTGCATGTAAAAGGTGATTTCTTTATGTGTAAATCTTTTTGAGACACTCACCTATCTACGACTTATGAAAATGTGTCCGCAGTCTAATATGGTAAACAATTCAAAACACAAGTCAAAGATCACAATGCACATAGAAAAGAAGCCGGAAAGATAAGAAGAAGGCTTTGGGAAATGGGTGAAAGGTGGACAAACAGTTATGGTCATGTGAAGGTTCGAATGAGCTAGCAACTGACCAATGATAAATGAATACTCAATCCAAACTTTCGGTTAGTTCCCAAAAGACGGATAAAACAAGTGGGCTTATTACACATGACAAAATAAGAGTAAACTCCTTCTGAATATTGACTAGACATTTCTTAGGAGATACTCACAACTTCTCCTTTTTTTTCCTTTTTCTTTCTCTTTCAATTTTTTTTTTTTTTTTCTATTTCATTTTTCTATTTCTCTTTTTCTTTTGAACATATCATCACTTCTTGAACATTGTTGTTCTCCCAAATTCACTTTGACATAAAAGAACAAAACCTTCTCAAAAGAGCACCCATACACCATAGTCTAGCTACTAGCTCAACAAGGTAGGCAGTTTTTATATGTAGCTATTATCTTGTGAAACATTTGTATGAAGGGGTTAATTTTGAGGGGTAATTCAAAGTGAAAAAGGCTTCAAATCTTAGTGAATCATGAATGTAATGCTTATAGGAATGAAATGAGAACCATACTTATGCGTTTTGACATGACACACATCACAAGGAGAACTACACACACCTAGATGAGACTGGGGTATAGATGTACACAGCCTAAGGAGGTTCTACCTACAATATATCGTAACTTGCCAAATGTCAATATCAAGCGTACTCATCTATAGATTCATTCCATGCCTACTGTGTACAAGACTTCCCCATGTATGCACAATTCAATGAATATTGAATCATTATCTTTTGAAAACTCTAAGTTTGGGAAATGTAACATGATAGCATAGTAAACAAGCAAGCAAAGCATGAAAAGCATTCAATTGTGAGCATTCCTCTTTTCTTATTCAAAATTTGAAAAATATAAACAACTAAAATGCAGAATGGGAAAATGCAATCCCTCCCCCAAGCTAAAAACCACATTGTCCTCAATGTGAGCACAAAGACTAAATATGCAACGAGATGCTCAATGGGAAGAAGGGTAAAAAGTGAAAAAGATGAAAGGAGAGTGAAGTTTACTAGTCAGCGCGGACTCCCCCAAGCTAGTCTTTTGGACATGACAAGGAAGGTCTTTATAGATTCTTCAAAGACTCTTTCATCTGCAAAATAAATCTAACAAAACAACGAAAAAGGGAAACCAAAAATAAAATGCAAAAATAAAGGAAACACGGGTTGCCTCCCGAGAAGCGCTGGTTTAACGTCTCGCTCGACGAATTTTTCTATGAAATCATCTGGTTGGGGATTGACGCTCTATATAGACAATATATAAGCATCCTATCATGGAATTGCTATAGTAGAGTTTCAATCGATGTCCATTGACTATGAATTTTTCACCATTACTAGCCATGATTTCCACATAACCGTATTTGCTCACATATGTGACAGTGAATGGTCCAGACCATCGAGATCGAAGTTTTCCCGGAAAAATTTTCAAACGGGAGTTGAAGAGAAGTACTTGGTCACCGACATTAAATTCTTTTCTGATTATCCTCTTGTCGTGCCAACGCATCGTTTTTTCTTTATAGATCCTAGAGTTCTCATAAGCTTGCAAACGAAATTCTTCTAGCTCATTGAGTTGCAAAAGTCGTCTATCAGCGCTAAGCTTAGTGTCTAAGTTGAGTTCTTTGATAGCCCAGTGAGCTTTGTACTCTAACTCGACAGGGAGATGACAGGCCTTTCCATAAACACATCGATAAGGAGATGTTCCAATCGGGGTTTTGAAAGCTCTGCGATAAGCCCATAAGGTGTCATCGAGCTTATTACTTCAATCGGTTCTAGATCTTGAGACTACTTTTTGAAGAATTGTTTTTAGCTCTCTGTTCGAGACTTCTACTTGACCGCTGGTCTGAGGGTGGTAGGCTAATCCTCGTCTGTGATACACACCATACTTGGCAAGTAGAGTGTCTAACTGCTTTTCTCCGAAATGAGTTCCTCGATCACTTATCACGGCTCTGGGTACACCAAAACGCGGAAAGATGATCTTCTTAAATAGTCGTATCACAGCTCTAGCATCATTGGTGGGGGTGGCAATTGCTTCTACCCACTTTGAAACATAGTCGACAGCGACTAAAATGTAACGATTTCCATTAGAAGAGGGGAATGGTCCTTGATAGTCAATACCCCAGACATCGAATATTTCGACTTCTAATATGCCGTTTTGAGGCATTTCATGTCTTTTGGATATTTGACCTATTCGTTGACAAGCATCACAAGCCATAACAAAGTCTTTTGAATCTTTAAACATCGAGGGCCAGAAAAACCCGGATTGTAAGACTTTGGCTACGGTCTTGGATGGACCATGATGACCACCATAAGCAGATGAGTTGCATCCTTCTAAAACTCCTTTTACTTCCCACTGGGGAATACATCGTCGATACAGACCATCTGAGCATTGCTTAAAAAGATAGGGGTCATCCCAAACAAAGAATTTTGCATCATGCAAAAATCTCTTTCTTTGGTTATAAGAAAGGTTAAAAGGTAGCTGGTGACTGACAAGGAAATTGGCAATATCAGCATACCAAGGAGAAGAGTCCGCAATTGCCATTAATGAATCATCAGCGAACGAATCATTAATTGGCGTTGGTAATCCTATTTCAGTTACTCTTATCCTTGAGAGGTGGTCAGCGACTCCATTCTCTGCTCCTTTCTTATCCCGGATCTCTAAATCAAACTCTTGAAGGAGTAAGATCCATCGGATAAGTCTAGGTTTTGCCTCTTTCTTTGAAAGCAGATATTTCAAAGCAGCATGGTAAGTATAGACAATGACTTTTGATCCTATTAGGTATGAGCGAAATTTGTCAAAGGCATAGACAATGGCGAGAAGTTCTTTCTCAGTGGTGGCATAGTTGATTTGGGCAGGATCTAAGGTTTTACTAGCATAGTAAATTGCATGACGGAACTTTTCCTTTCTTTGCCCTAAAACAACTCCTACGATATAATCACTCGCATCGCACACCAGTTCAAAGGGCAGATTCCAACCAGGCGACTGGATTATAGATGCGGTGATCAAACCGCGTTTGATTTTGTTGAATGCCTCAAGGCATTTTGCAGCAGGAGCTCACCCAAGGGGCCTTGATGATCAAGCCACAAACAAGACAAGCCTGACCCAAGATCCCCTCAGATGGAAGCTCGAGTTACAAGGTCCAAACAACAAGCCATGACTAGCCAAGATCAAGCCAGGCCAAGCCACAACAGTAAGGAAGACAGTCCAGGGCTCAGCAAACCATGCCAAACCCCAACGCAGTCCACATTTCCCACACAAGACATAAACAATGCCATTCAGAACCAGACAGACCCATCAGCAAACCCTGCACCAAGGAGGTACACCAGGGCATCTCAACCACCCCCACCTTGGCCTACCATCAAGCCAACCCCTCAAGCTACAAGTTTGTCCAAGATAACCCCTCTTGAAGTCTAGCAAAAACACAAGTAACAAGCACCCCAAGCTAGAGTCCAGTAAACATTAAAACAGAGAAGGTACAAGTCAGATTGTGGCTTCCTTTTGCTTAAGTCAACTTGTCTTCGTCCAAGGCAGGTCTTATCTAAGTTCTAATAGAAGTAGAGAGTCCCAAGGAGCAGCAACACATCCAGGCAAAGCAACAAGACAACAAGAACAACAGATTTCCATTTCAGGAAAACTCCAAAACTGCTTTATTTGCTTTTTCTTCAGTCTGTTCTTTGTGTCTTGTGTCTGTACTTTATAGTTGTTGAGCTCGTCCTCTTGTAAGGCTCTTAATTAGTGTCAGTTGTAGTATTTTAGATCCTAAGCTGGCCCTTGGATGATCTATACATCCAATGGTTCACAAGATATCAGCCTCCCTATATAAGGAGGTCTTGTATGTTGTTTTAGTCAGACTTTATGAATGAATTAAACTTTGAGAAATCCCTCAAATCTTTCAAACTTGTGCTAAGAGCTGTAGTTTGAGTCAAGCCTGATACATCTGCAAGGTGTTTGATCAGTGTCTTGCTTTGTGAGTCAAGTTATATCTGTGCCTTGCTGTGGTTAACTTGCTTGCTGTTTGAGTCTAGTCTAGGGTGTTTGTGCTTGGCTGTAACACTTTAAACCTGTCTCACAACTAGTCTTTGAGTCCCTTCTCTTGTGCCTTGCTGTAGGGGAGTTTCTCTAAGTCATATCCCTTGAACTTTAGTTAATATAAACCATTCTATCTAAAACAGCCTCCATTTCTACTAGAGTTGTTTTCAGTTTAAGTGAATCTAGTCAAGCATTCATCAAAACTTGTAAACCTTAGTAGTTTACACTCCAAATTGGTATCAGAGCTTTGGTTGAGAGTCTTAGTGAGTTCATTTTCCCTAACTACTTTTAAAAACACAAAAATAGCCCAATGAGTGAAGAGAGACTAGCAGGAGTAGAAGCAAAGATGGAGGACCTGGCTGGGATTGTAACCACCCTAACCAGAGCCTTGGATCAGGTAATAGGCAACCAGTTGGTTGCTGGAGGAAGAGGCAGAGGACGTGGAAGAGGCCAAGGAGGAGGCAGAGGAAGGCCACCTGATGATGAAGAGTATCCAGACTCAGATGACTCAACAAGGAGCAGAGCTTCCATCCACAGGCACATAGACAAGCATCTTAAGGTAGATATCCCTGAGTTTTCTGGTAGTCTTAATCCTGATGATTTGTTAGAATGGTTAAGAGAAGTAGAAAGGATCTTTGAGTACAAAGGATATAATGATTCTAAGTCTTTTAAAGTAGCCATCCTTAAACTGAAAGGGTATGCTTCCCTTTGGTATGAAACCATGAAAGGGTTAAGGGCTAGGGAAGGGAAAGAACCCATCAAGTCTTGGACTAAACTGAAAAAGAAACTACTAGACAAGTTTGTTGCTAAGGATTACACCCAGGATCTGTTTATCAAATTGTCTAAGTTGAAACAAGGAGACAAACCTGTTGAATCTTATCTGAGAGAGTTTGAACAACTCACCTTGCAGTGTGATATAAATGAGAAACCTGAGCAAAGGATTGCTAGGTACTTAGAGGGTCTAGATAAGAACATTGCTAACAAGGTTAGGATGCAACCTCTGTGGTCATTTGATGATGTTGTCAACTTATCTCTGAGAATTGAAAAGATAGGGAAGACTAAGCCTGTTACACCAAAACCTGTTAGGCCTTTTCAAACCAGACCTTATAGTGGGTTGAGAACCATGGATACCCCTAAGACAGCACCCCCACCTACCTTAGACAAGGGAAAGGGCATCATGGGTCAAAAGCCAAGCACTTCATTGACTGAGAACAGAATTAGGTGCTTCCAATGTCAAGGCTATGGACATTTCAGGAAGGATTGCCCTTCTAAGAAGACCTTAACTATAATGGAGGTTGAGGCTTGGGAGAAAGAAGGTCTAGTTGAGTATGAGAGGGATGAGCCTGAGGTTGAAGAAGTGGTGTGTGAGGAAGAAGAGTCTAGTCAGGAGGCAATAGTGGCACTCCCTGACACAGGCCACAACTTAGTCCTATGGAGAGTAATGCATTCACAACAGATACCTTTGGAGGAGGATCAAAGGTCCCTCATTTTCAGGAGCAGATGTACCATACAAGGAAGGGTTTGTAACCTTATTATAGATGAAGGTAGTTGTACCAATGTGACCTCTGTTACTATGGTTGATAAGCTGAAGTTGAGCACTCAAGATCACCCTCACCCCTATAAGTTGAGGTGGCTAAGTAAGGGAGCAGAGGTTAAGGTTGATAAGCAATGTATGGTCCCTTTCTCCATTGGAAGTGTGTACAAGGATGAAGTATTGTGTGATGTGGTTCCAATGGATGCCTGTCACTTGTTATTAGGAAGGCCATGGGAGTTTGATAAAAGCTCCATACACCAAGGAAGAAGCAACACCTATTCCTTCAAGCATGGGAGCAGGAAGGTGACATTAGCCCCCTTGCCACCACATCAGAAGAGCTATGGAAGTCCTAGTATGGCTGAAGATTTTAGTGGAGTCTTGTTTCTATCTGAATCAGCAATGGTCAAAGAATGTACCAAAGAGCAACCTATATTGATGCTGCTATCAAAGGAAGTTCAGGAAGGAGAATCTAAGGTAATCCCTGCAGAAGTTAAGCCCCTCATTGATCAGTTCAAGGAAGTGTTCCCAGAGGAACTTCTTGATGGCTTACCCCCTTTAAGAGGAATTGAACACCAGATATAGACCTTGTGCCAGGGTCTGTACTACCTAATAGACCAGCCTATAGATGTGATCCTAAGGCTACACAAGAGCTGCAGAAGCAAGTTGGAGAGTTGATGAGTAAAGGGTTTGTAAGAGAGTCATTAAGCCCTTGTGCTGTACCTGCATTGTTGGTTCCTAAGAAGGATGGGACTTGGAGGATGTGCATAGATAGCAGGGTTATCAATAACATCACAGTCAAGTACAGGTTCCCTATACCTAGACTTGATGACATGTTAGATGAGCTGAGTGGTTCAAGGGTCTTTTCTAAGATTGATTTGAGGCAAGGTTACCATCAATTGAGGATCAGGGAAGGAGATGAGTGGAAGACAGCCTTCAAAACAAAGTATGGCCTTTATGAGTGGCTTGTTATGCCCTTTGGCCTGTCAAATGCCCCAAGTACCTTCATGAGATTGATGACAGAAGTGCTTAGGCCTTGCCTAGGGAGATTTGTGGTGGTATACTTTGATGATATTCTCATCTACAGCAAGAGCAAGAATGATCATTTGAGGCATCTTGAGGCTGTGTTTGAGATACTTAAGGAGAGTAAACTCTTTGGGAAGCTTGAGAAATGCACCTTTATGACTGAGGAAGTCAAGTTTCTAGGATATGTGGTGTCTGGTAGAGGCATATCAGTTGATCAAGACAAGATCATTGCAGTTCAGTCTTGGCCTGTCCCTAGGAATATCACAGAAGTAAGAGGGTTTTATGGCTTAGCATCCTTCTACAGAAGATTCATTAAGAATTTCAGCACCACTGCAGCACCCCTCACTGAATGCATGAAGAAGGGAGAGTTCACTTGGACTGAGAATGCTTTGCAGGCTTTCAAACACATGAAGAACCTCTTGTGCAGTGCACCTATCCTCAGGTTGCCAGACTTTAACAGCCTATTTGAGGTTGAATGTGATGCAAGTGGAGTAGGAATTGGAGCTGTCCTTATCCAAGAGAAGAAACCTGTAGCTTATTTCAGTGAGAAGCTAAGTGGAGCCAAGCTGAGCTATTCTACATATGACAAAGAGTTCTA
>JAIUZE010071627.1:0-13110 GCA_022085475.1 Heliosperma pusillum | reverse complement strand
TATCGTAACTCACATGTATATCTATATATGCATGATTTTACTTTTGTATTTCCTTATATGTACGTTTAATGTGATATGGCTGGGCGAACCCGGAGTTACTCCCCACTGATTGTGGCGTTCATGTTTTTCATGAATGAACAGGTTGCTTGCATGGATGGCTTTTTGCTTATGCTATTTTGGGGTTCGGGTGTGAGCTAGCGGGCGTTGTCCCTGGAAGTTTTCACCTCTAGACAATATTAGCTAGTTTTGCTAAACACTTGTTCTTTGCTAACATTTTAAGAGACCCCGTCTCTTTGTTGTATTTCCTTACTTAGTTGTAATATTTTGACACTCCTCGTTTATTTAAACTTGCATGTATAAAAGTTTTTAAAATACCGTATTTCCGCATATCTTTTCACATGCTTGTATGTTTTATCTTTCCGCATTCGCGAGGGTTGTCACAAAATGATTATTAAGATGCAGGGGCGTTTCAAAAGAATTGGAGGCCCGGTGCGGAAAAAAAGGAGGCCCTAAATATTACGCTCAAAAATTTATTAAAAATGAATAGACGATTAGTTTTACATTTGCTTAACAAATAAAAGTACTAAAGTATAAACTTGATTACATCATTTTATTAATACAAAATACTCGAATCATATCTCTTGTCCTTATTCATTATGTTCCTCCTATTTACTGGAAAAGTTGCCTCCTACGGGCCTTTATTGAAGCTAATATATCAAACAAAATTATGATAACAGTAAATTCAATTAAGCATTATTGGGAGATATAGGTGAGTAGTCGTGATTGACCCAATTAAGCATTACGATGATAACAATAGTCATGATTGATCCACGATTAATCAAAATAGAGCATTTAGGCGAGTGATAACATTACAAAAATGGAGGGGCTGATTGAGTGATTTCAGTTAAACTCCGTCCGTCCGTCACCATCACTAATTCAGTAGATATTTCACTATTTCAGACCCATATAAAGAATTAACCAAAATAAATAAGAATCACAAACTAAATTTTAATTTAAAGCATCCGATTAAAAGACGACCAAAATTACCAGAATAATTTTAATTCTTAAATTACAAACGACTTAAAGCTAAAACACATAAAATTATAGAGGAAAATATACCTCACCTTTGATTATTTCATTTTTGAAAACCTTTTGACGATGAACAATTGCTTTATGTAAAAAATCGTAATAGGTAGATCTTTAATTCGGTGGGTAATTTGATAAAAGGAAAAATTGAGAGATGGGAAGTGATTGTAACTTTGTGTCATAGTTGTATGTAGTCATGGCAAATCGGGTTTGGGCCCAGCGGGCGGCACAGATCCTACCCGGTTCCGGCCCGACACGTCACAACACGGAGGTGAAAACCGAGTCAGACTGAGCACAGCCCGAGCGTGCCTAAGGCTGGCCGCGACGCAAGGAAAAGAAAAAAGGTGGGCTTTTAGCCCGGCCTGGCACTAACCGGAGAAGTCCGGCACAGTTAGGCACGAAAAATGGCCGAGCATGGTCCGACACGGCACGGCCCGATTTACCACTTCTAAGTGTAATTTTTTTTCTCAATTTAATACACTATAAACACCCCCTCCATTCAATTCATTTGATTAAAAATTCAATCATTTCTCTCTTATCTTACAATCTTTTACTTATAATCTTTTACATACTTACAAATTACAATCTCTCTATTATATAATTATAAATTTTTCTTCTAATTAAAATTAGTCAATTACTAAATATATAAACTTATTATATAAAAAAACTTATTATTTTTTATTCATTTATTAATATCCCATGCGGAAAAAAAGCATACAAAAACGGGCCAATCGGGTCAAGCACGACTCCGCCCGAAGCCCATGCACGACACGGCTCGAATTTTGGTCGGGCGAGGTGCGAGCCGCGGACAAGGTTCACGATTTCGGGCCTGGCACGGCACAACCCGAAGGCACGAAAAACCGGGCATGGGCCGGGCTAACTTCCCGGCTAGGCACGACGGGCCGGCCCGAAGGACGGCACGGCACGACACATTGCCAGCACTAGTTGTATGACAGATTTATAATAAAAAATTATGAACGGTTGAATGAATGCTTATTTGGGAAATGGAAGAACTCTTGGGAAGGAGACAATCAAGGAGTAATTATGACGAGATGTTGAAGGGTTGAACGTTTCACCCAGTTTTAGTTTTGCTTTTTTTTTTACAGAGAGAAGAAATATGAACTTGGGCCCAAAATTTGGAGGCCCGGGGCGGCCGCCCTGGGTTGCCCTGGGTTTTAGACGCCCCTGTTGAGATGGATGTACAAATGGAAGAGAATTTGATATGATACAAATTACCTTACATGCATGTAGGCATCAATGTAATTATGGTTGATAGTTGATGGTATATTCAAGTCTATTCCAATGACATGTTTTTTTGGAGGTTAAAAGTCCTATCACTGTAGCAGGAACTTTTTTCTCTTTGAAGGTTTGTAGAGAAACATTATTATGTTTGTAGATGAAAGGGCAATTTTTGATTCAATGTTTACTGGGATAAGATGTTGATAGACATTTTTGGCCATGTATTTGTACTGAATAATAATTAACCTAATTGAGTTTGTGGACTCTTTTGTCTAGTTAATAAGAAAGCACTAAATTGTTCTGCATCCTCATGCTGCCACGTCAGCTATAAGAATGTGTCCTTTAATATAAAGAACTAGTTTTGTTGCCCGCGAAATTCGCGGAGCTGTTATAACATGTGGATTTTATTTTTTTTGTTTTATTGTTGTCCGTATATTATTTTATCTACGTTCAAAACATTTTTTTATATAATGCTCAAAGTTTGTATAATCTATAAATATAATAAAAAGACATGACAGCCGAGTCCACGTGGCAATATAACTAATACATATTATACTCAAAGGAGGCCTCACCTTATTTCTTGCTCAAATCCTCATATTGCATTCAGTCTCACGTTTTAGACTTGGCATCCTCTTGTCTACCCTCTTTATTACTATTTAACTTTCATAGTTATTTCACTAATTTAATTGGTCATTTAAGTATCTAACCCCTTCCCCTTCCCCTTCCCCTTCCCCCTTGAATTATTTATAACCTAAGTGTTGTCTTATGCTCCTACTTACATTCTCATATAGAAGACATCTTCTATGGAGGACAATAGTGAAGGATCCATCTTTTTGTAAGGTATATTTAAGTTTTTGTAAATTATTGTTTTTGGTATGGAATATAAGATTAGTTTTCATTGTTTATAAATGATTTACGGAATACCGTTTTGCCATTTTACTCTTAAAATGGATTGCATAGTTAAGTAGGATGAAAGTATGCACTAAAAGTATGTACTAGGGTGAGCAAAACCGGGTACCCGATACGGTTTTAATAACCGTATCGGGTACCCGGTTTTTTGAAGGCCAAAAATTAGAACCCGGATCCGACCCGGTTTAACCGGGTACCCGGTTTTCGTATACCCGGTTAAACCAGGTACCCGAAAACCGTATACCCGAATCCGGTTTAATTGATAATGCTCAAACCTCGAATTCGAGTCCACAACATTAGTAACGACCAATAAATAAGATGCTTATATAATCCACTAGGATCAGTATTACAAAACATAATTACTTGCAAAGTCAGTAGGTAATATAGCAAAATACAAATTTGCAAAACTTCACACAGAAATTTGTCATTGATAAAGTGAGTTGCGTATATTACAAGTTTCACATAAAATGATTGTTGCTCAAAATTTCACCCATATAGGCAAAATAGAAAACAAAATTTTACATACAACTTTTTTTTTGGTTATTTTTAATTAAACCGGGTCAAAACCGTATACCCGGTTTTGATTTTCCCCGACCCCGACCCGGTACGGTTTTTTTAAAAACCGTATCGTATACCCGGAAATTCGTATCGTGTACCCGGAAATCCGTGTAATTAAAATCGTATACCGTATCATATCCGTATTTTAAAACCGTATCGTATATTTTTGCTCAGTCCTAGTATGTACTATCCTCTTCATTTTTTGGTTGGTTGTCATTCTAGAGATTTAAATATAATATATTCTAATATCCATCCCCATGACTTTGTGAAATAAGTATTCTATTTATTTTTGTAAAGTCGTGCAACTAATGTGAGGTTGTTACAATTGTTTTTCAGGTTCTAACAAGGCTACAACTAAAGGAAAATGTTATTGCCGCTGAATCATAATAGTTGTTTTGTAGGTTCTATGTGATTGTTGGACAACACTATGCTAATCTCAAAGGTTATATGCCATATTTTTTGGATATGTAATATAGAACTATTTAAAGTACTCAATTTAGTTTTAATGGATGTACAAATAAAACTATATGGATACGTTTATTATTTTGTCTTTAATTATGATTTTGCCTATTAATCTTTGTGTTTGGTAATATGGTTTACATTTTGTTGTTTGCTCGCAAATGAGAATGCGTTATATCACCCAAATTTTGGAGGTAATGGAGTGTAATTGTTGATAGTAAACCCGATTGCAAGGAGCACGCCTACGACCTAACATATTTGCTACCTTAATTATCCCTTAAAAGTTTGCTACTTGTAGTAATCTTGAACTATATGATGTTTATGACCCATCCAATATAATACCACTTAGACTTTATATCTAAAATACTTTTGTGTGCAAAGTACAATTTGTATTATCATATAGAAAATCCGATATAAAAGGGTATGTGAATGAAATTTAATATGAAAAAAAATAGTACCCTCTTGAATCTAACAACGAGTTGATTAGATAATAGGTGTAGTATGTTCATGAGAACACCACTTTGCAACGTGAAAGTGCAAAACTTTAGCACCCCGTGCAATTGCACGGGTTAAAAAACTAGTTGTTATATCATACCAAAATCTGTCTTTTCCCGTACATGAGAAATTTACAATAATCATAGATTATATTACACAATGTACTTGTTGAGGGGGGGCGCTTTATGTTTTACCCTCATGGTTTTACATAACTTAAATATAAATTACATATATAGAATGGTAAAAAAAAATTGACTGTAACACCCCGTGTTTTTATAATAAATTTTATCCGGTAATTTATTTATTAAAATAATTATTTTGCGAGTTTAATTATTTAATGCGTATTTAACGCTTGCGATCTATATTTTGTTATTTTTCGTTTTTACCTAATTTGGAAGGGTTAAACTGTCCGTGCCCGATTTGACTATTTAAATCTAATAGCTACCTCTCCTATATAAACTCTTTGAGCGTTTTAATTATTCTAAACCTAATTTGTAATTGGATTATCCATCTTGTGAGCTAATGGGTCAAAAGCCCACTTAAATTCTCTTATAAATATAAAAGATTAACCTAGTAGCTAAGTTGCTCATTTAATTCTTTCGTGCGTTTCATTTGTACGCCGTGAGCTTCCCTTCTTCCTCTCTTTTCATTCTTCTCCCATTAATTCTATTGTTATGCAACTTTCTTCATCCAAATCAAATATAAATTATATATTTACAATCTTGACTCTTACCTCTACAATATATTCTATTCATAATATTTTTAAGGGATTCGATTGTATGGAGTTTAGACCTACCTTTAGGGTTTCTATATTTGATGTGTAAATAAGAAGAATAAGAAGAAGATGTCTTTCTTTGAGGCGTTTTTGGAGAAAGATTCGTGTAGGACTATATTAATTGCATTTTTATGAAGATGAAGATTATTTTGCGGTCTTTATTGCGTAATAAAGGTAACTAGGTGTTTTCCTTTAATTATGTTTATAGAAAGTGAATTATTAACATGATATAATGATTGATTGTATGATTAATTGGTTTGTGCGGTTATTTATGCTTATGATTCACATGTTTAATTGCATTTAATATTTATGTTGTTATTCTATTTTCAATTAATTATTTGGTGCGCGAACTAGGGTTCAAATCGCGAACCCTAGCGTCGTCTTGGAGGCGCGGCCCCTAGGGTTGGCCGGGTTTCGGCTTCTCCTTGTGGGAGAGGCTAGGGTTTGCTTATGTTGAGAAATTAGGGTTTGGTTTACATCATTGAGATTATAGCTGAAGTTGCTATAACTTTGCATGTAAGTTACCCTAATTATACCTATTTGAGTTATAACTTTGTAAGTGACGTTATGGTGCGGTGTACTATAACAAGACTCGTGTGGTGACATGGCGGTTTGTACCGTGGAGTCGACCCCTCGGTGATGGTGTTATAGAGGACTAACCCGTGACGGAAGGGAGTTATAGTTGATGATACTCACTAGTAGAAAAAGTGCCATTCACATCGTTTTTTTAGGTTTATTTACATCGGTTTTGGGCGATGTTTCTGGGGGCGTTGTTTACAGCTATTTTAGTAAAAACATCGGTTGTACAACCGATGTTAATGACATTAAAATTACATCGGTTAGTAGGTATAACCAATGCTAATAAGGTCTTAATTTCATCACTTTTCCATCAAAACCGAGGTAAATATGACCTTATTAACATCAATTATGCCTAAAACCGATGTATTTTACATGTTATTAACATCGGTTTTACTTAGTAACCGATGTAAATTATATTAACATTCATTAATTACATCGATTTTGGATCAAAAACGCTGTAAATATCACCTTATTTACATCAATTATAACTTAAACCGATGTATTTTACATGTTATAAACATCGGTTTTAATTAGTAAACGATGTAAACTATATTAACATTCAATAATTACATCGATTTTGGATCAAAAACGCTGTAAATATCACCTTATTTACATCAATTATAACTTAAACCGATGTATTTTACATGTTATAAACATCGGTTTTAATTAGTAAACGATGTAAACTATATTAAATTGCATTTACATTAACATCGGTTCTTTTCTATAACCGATGTAAATTTGAGCAATGCAAATTCATTAATATAGCCGCAATTAAATGCTGCATAAAATTCAGCAGCATCTTCTTTGCAAAGTTCACATTCCCACACTATTTAATACCTGCAAACTGGATCGATAATGACACAAACAATAAACCAGCAACCTCACGGCTTCCAACAAACACAACTTCATTTCATACCAAAAAATGTCATACATATTACAATCCATCCATTCAATAAAGTAATTAAAAACAGTACTAGCTAGATCCTACGACAAAAAATGTTTTATGTGTTCGGTTGCAGTTTCTAAGAATCTAAACCTATTACATACATTAGATGTTCTTTACACAATAAAGTGACCACAGTTCTCGAACCTCGTTCATTAGTTCAGTGTTCATTTCCGTACCTGAAACACACTACATAAAAACGGACGATAATCAGGGAGTGAACGCAATTTTAGAAGAGGTAGGCACTTAAAAAGAATTACATAAAAATATATATGTACACAAATTCAAATGTCATTACATATTAAGAAATCGATATACCTTTTCTATGTCGTCCTCCGATGATGCGTAGTGTAAGGTAATATCATACATCCACTTCATAACATAATAACCACACTCATAACTTCCTGGCTGTTGAGGGCACTATATTTTTACAAATTTAATAGTTAAGCAAAGACTATAAGCTCAAACATATACGCTACAATCACAAGGTAAGAGACTCCTGAATCTTTCTCCTCTTATCCCTACTCTTTCCCTAGGCCGCCTCTTTTCTTTCTTCAAAATTTGGCCAAAAGATCAATCGCATTGTGAATAAAAAGCTATGATGAGTATGAAATAGAATAAGGATTATGTAAGGGTCAAACAAGTGAGGTAAGTGTAAGTGAACACGTGATATAACAAAATAAGGCTTCCATCATTCATACCAATCACACTACCCCCACAACCTTGTAGCCAAAGCAACAAAAACAAATAGCACAGAGTATATAAACATTAGAATTTAGAACCACAAACCTATATGCACATTGCCATGTGCATTTTGTCAATAAAATTAACTTTGTGTAAGAATATAAAGAGACCATGCAAACAATATTAAGCAAATTTAGATGTTAGTCGGCCTTATCTCTCACCCATAAAGGTTAAAAAAATGGCCACATTTTAGTATATATAAAGACTCTCAAACAATGTAGATCAAGGTTACATGGTTCGTGGTTCGATTCGGTTCGAGTTCGAGTTCGTAATTCGTAATTCGCTATGCCTAGTGAACTGGGTTCGATGGGTAAATAAATAGCCTATAATAATTGAAGTTGTAAACATTAACAAATAAAAAACTTAACAAGTTTATCTTTTTTTTGTCCTACAAAATTAAATATATTAAATAAAATACAGTATTGAAAATAGCAATAGTCTCTTTTCCTGATCTTTTGTAGTTGTGTAAAATAAATGAGTAACAGTAATATAATAAAGTAAGTGGTGCAAAAGACCAAACAGCTCTTCCAAAAAGTAACCTAGTTGTAAGCCGCCACACACTTTTAAAAGACCAAAGATGTCATTTAATAAAACCCTTTCTACCCATTATTACCCATTTGCTTATTTACAGCCACCCAATAAAATACAAACCTTCTTCCCTCCCTTTGGTCTCCCCTTCACATTCAGCCATCAACCCCACCATACTAGCTCCTTCTCCGGCAAGGCATGCCAAGGTCCAGGTGGTCTTAACTCTATGCTAAGAGAGTTCGTTGACCTGACCGGCCTCGGTCGCGAACTCCGGCGACCTGGCTCGCGAACGACCCCAGTTCGGGTACGACGAACCTGGTTCGGGAATCGTGGGTCCGAACTGCGAACCATGTATCACTGATGTAGATTTGCATGGCTGCAATTCTACAAATAGATGATATAACAATATAACCTATTAGCTAACCTGAACAATCCTCTGTTCTTACTGGAGTTTGAACTATTGATTGGAATTTAAAGTTATTGTTAACAATTACCTCTCTGAGATGAAGTAGATGATCCCTAGTATATCACACTCGTTCACGACTCTCAAATCCAAAGTCTCCAATCTGTAGTAAGAGAAAAACTTGGTTAAATGCAACGAAGTTGCACCACAAAGTAACAATGAAAATGAGTCTGCAACAAGGGATTAACAACACAAAAGAAGAATCAGCTAATTGTAGGAAGCTAACATAACTACATGAGATAAGCATATAGAAGCCTATTTTGAGCCTGGGACATTAAGGCTCTCACATTTGTTTCATTTTGAATTGTAATAAATATGTTTGTATCTCATCGGCAGTTTTCATCCAAGTTGTTTCATCTTCAGTTTTAATCACCATGTCAACCAGTGATAGAACAAACAATATTTGGTAAACTCTAGTATCTCATTGTCAAAGTTTACAAATCCTAATTTATGGGTTTATTTCATCTTCTTAAATTTAATAATATGTAAAGTCTTTCAATAAGACAACTTAGTGTTTAGCTTTTATTGTAATATATAATCTACTCTAAGTCTTTTTCCGTCTCAGCCATCAGTTTACCTTCTCTTTATCAGAGTTACTTTAACGAAGTGTAAATAAATGATTGGTGCGGTGGGAGTAATATTCTCAAATAAGATCAGCAAAATACTAAATTAGTAAAACATTCGCAAATAAAACAAAGTTGCAACCTTTCGAGACATAGAGGCTAGTAATCTCTCAATATCTGAATGCATCTCTCATTAGCAAGTGAATAAAACTACAGAATGACTACGATGACCATGATTGTTGGGTTCAAAATATAAATTTAGTGGCTGACTCAAAGAGTTTATATTACTCAGTGATGTAAATAAAAATTAAAACAGAGTTAACCACTAATGCATACTAATTATAGTATGAGCTCAAACCTAACTTTTTTATTCTCGCAACTACTTCAGATCTTCTTGTATTTGAATCTTTGAATGTGTTGCACTACTCCCATTGAATACGAGGTACAATGAAGAATACCCCACTAACACATCAACACATTTAATTCAAATGAAAACTACTTTAGGCAATTTTAGCTTATACTTATTCCGTCTCAATCGTTTGTTTGCCTCAAATTATAATACCTCACAGAACATATAAAAAAGTAAATAAATGACTGAGAAGTGTGAACCTCAAGTAACATTATATAAACAAAAAATACTTAAGAAAGATTGAAAATTCTGCATAATGCCTGACAAAGTTTAGGATTTCTCAAAAGAGATGAATGTGGCTTGCTCGGTGATTGCTTATCTCCATTAGATGCCATTGTTTCAAGATTCCATTTTCAACTAAAAAATCACACCTTCCAACAAATAAAACACAATTTATTTATTTTTAGCTTTTAATGATCGCACATAGGAGGGTTCAAGCACAAACCACAAAATCGTAGGAGGGTTCAAGCACAAGATTCACAACATATTCAATTGAAATACGTCCTAGCTTAAGAATCATGCAGATAATTTGTCCCCAACTCATATAACTACGCAATACACATTCAATTGAAATAACAACGGTGACTAAACATCTAACAATTCATATTCATGTGATTGTAAACAACATCCAATTTCTTCACATGTTTGTCAACATTCTCAAGTTCGTGTTTAAGCTCTCCCTTATTTCTAACACCCTAATTTGAGGCTTTTCCCAAAGCCATTTGATTCCAAAACATGGAACGGCTACTTATTACTATAATTAAACAAGATAAGAATCGAATAGGAGCTTTGGAACTATCACTTTACTTTCAATAATCTTTAAGAGCTCAAAATTTTATACAAACTAATAATTGGGTGCAGAATAATTAGATGAGCACACACTAACTCCATACCAAATTCTACACAACACACACAACAATTTCCTATTCACGTCTGTTCACAAGAGAAAAGACGAAAGACGATAATAGAAATAAAAAACACAGAGAAGAACAAAAAAGGATAATGGAAATACGTAAACAAATAAAACAAAGCGGTAGCAAGAGCGATATTTTAAGGTATATGAGCACAAAACCTATAAAACAAAGAGCTAAATACTAAACCAAAAACCCAAAAAACAAAGATGAAAACAAGTAACAACCAAAAGAAGAAAGGCACAATTGGAAATAACAAACCCAATCAAAACCACAAAAAAACAGTAATAATTAAGCCAATGAGATCAGTACCTATGCTTTGTTGGCGTTGATGTAAAGCGTTGCCGTCTTTCCAAACTTAAGTCATTGCTCCTTCAAGGCGGTGCTGAAAGCTGCAATGTTAGCACCATAAAATTCAACAGGGCAAAAGAGAAAATAAGAAAGACAATAATGAAAATAACAATAATTACCATAATTCCAATAGTGATAAGAAAATGAGAAATCAATTCCAATAATTACCCGTCAATTTAATTTAATTTGTAGTAAGAAAGCACAATAGCGATAGTCAAGGTTTCATAATACTCTAATTTCACCCACAGTAGCAATAATAATGAGAAAAATCATAAACTTATTAATATATATATATATATTAACAATAATTGTAATAGCAATATTAATATTAACAATATAATCAAAGCAATAATAAGAAGAATAACACTTGAAAGTAATTAATAACAAACCTAGAAAAACGATTAAAAAGATTTGTTCAGCGACGGAGATGGAGAAATGAAGCGCCATTTGTGGAGAAAAAATATGAAAGAGGAGAGATGATAAAGATGGAAATGAGATGGGCGAGTTTAAAGAACAAGGAAGGTGAAGAAGGAGTTACCGGTGTAAGATGAGATAGGTAAACCAGAAAATGATAGAAATAGGTATGAGGGTGAGGATTAGAACAAATCGTTGAAAATGATGAAATCAGAATGGGATGGAGGGTGAGGATTAGAAGAGAGAAATCAAGGGTTGGGAGGGATTGGGAGAGTACTATTCCTAAGCAATTAGTAGAAGGGGCTTCTAAATTTTTTAAAGGGTATAGATAGATAGATATAGATTATTTCTAATATTTGGAACATCGTTTTTCTAAGTAACCGATGTAATCTAAATATCAAGAAAATAAATTGGCATCGGTTCCAGTAAAGCCCGATGTAACAAAATTAAATTAACATCGGTTTTCAAATATGTGATGCTAGTAGATGATGTAAATAAAAAAAATATTTAAATTTACATCGCTTTTTAAAAAAAACCGATGTCAATAACTAAGGTTAGAATATTTACATCGTTTTTACTAAAAAGTGATGTTAGTATGGCGATGTCAATGGCCTTTTTTCTACTAGTGTATACCTTATACATTTTGGTCCCATTTACTTGATTATTTGCTAATAACACTTATCATTAGCTATCAATGTGCAGTTGCAATATGTTGACACGGTTGTTGATGGGAAACGAGATAAAAGGAGAACTTATCCAAGATTTAAAAGTTGGACGACACAAGAACTTTGATACGGCTATCGCAACCCTATCAAAGATAAAACCTAACGGTATCAACAAATGCAGTAGAGGCAGTCGGGTATCGAATCCACAGGGAGAGGGAATCCTATAACTTGCTAAGTCTGTCAAGGTAACACAACTGGGGGTTTGTTTAAAAGATTTTCTAACACTAAAAAAGAGAAGGGAAAGAGAAATAAAGAGCGAAAAATCAGAAAGAAGAAGAACTAGGATCGTCGGTTCCCCATGGCATCTAGGGCCAGGATAGAAATCAAAGTAGAATCTAAACAGGGTTGTGGGTAGTGAAAAGGTCCTCTCGGTCCGCTATTCGCCCTAAGATATACTAACTTAGCTCTCGCCCTCATTAGCATAATCCCAAAGTTCATCACTGATCTGCCCTCTTCCATTCTCTCGATCTAGGTCAAGGGGGTATCAAGTCAATCAATTGAATGCGTCGACTCAAACAATTAAAAGCTATTAAATGTGAAGATTGCTTCCAAACCTAATCAAAAGACTATTAATCAATTCATCTTACCTAAGCCACGGTTCCCCTAAATCCTAGCAAAGGAATTAGCTACACATAATAGAAAGAAGAACAACAACAATAACAAAGAAGGAACAAAAAGACATAGAGAAATAATTAATTGAATTCCAGAACAATAATACCGAATTGGAAATAAGAAGAAAGTCAGAGGAAGCCTTCCAATTCAGATCCAAAATTAACAGTCAAAAGTAAAGTCTAGGGTCTAAAGTTGCTGTCTAGTCTAAAGTCTAGAGTAAGGAGAGATAATTCTATTGTTACATAGTTTCACCCTTAAGTACAATAACAAATTACAAGGCGTCCACACTATTTCACGAAGCCCATCAATATAAAACCACTCGATCGAGTAGAAATTGTTGTCCAAAC
>JAIUZE010071626.1:0-50411 GCA_022085475.1 Heliosperma pusillum | reverse complement strand
GACATTCCTCGTATTTCTATCTTGCATGTAAAAGGTTTTTTCAAATATCGTATTTTCAGCTATATAAATCACATGCTTGTTATGTTTTAATTCCGCATTCGCGAGGGTTGTCACAGTTGGTATCAGAGCTTAAACGCTCCCGACGCACACACGTGAACCCTAAACTTAAACTACTTGACCTTGAAATAATAAATGAGAGATGGGTAGATTTAAGGACCTAAGGTGGTAGTCTTGGTGTACTTGATGTTTGTTGGGTTCTAACTTGTTTGTTGATTGTGTTGAGTGATGTTATGTTTGTTTGTATCTACCGTCTTAAGGTGGATCATGTGTTACCTAGAAGAAGTATCCTCTACCAAAGGTTGAAGATTGACAAGCCTAATTGAAGTGTATTTCTTCCTCATCGATGTTTTCTCTCGTCCTTATTGTATCATGCTCTCTTCCTTCTATATAAGTGCTTCTTTCTCTTCCAACTTGGTTGACTCTTGGAAATTACTCTTGATAGTTTCCTCCATCTTACCATTGGTATCCTTACCTTCCTCATGCAACATTTTTATGGATGTCATACCCTTTTGTTTGTGGTATATTGTACTTGATCGGAAGAACTTTGAACTTTGTGGAATATTAGTGTTGGTTAGAATGAATTTGTGATTTGAGGAAAATGGTGTAGATCTAAATGCACCCTATAGTGGTGATTAGTTGTATCTCTAAGGAAAGGTAGTAAGATAAGTTTGATAATTTTAATGCTTGATGTTTGTCATGACTAATGTGTGGATAGTTCATGATATTTGATGGTGTAAGGTTGAATGAGTTGGCTATGACTTCTTAACTCATTAGTAACTTAGTCTTTTGGACTTAGAAGTTTAGTATTGTTTTGAAGACCATGCTTTATGATATGTCTCATTGTTTAAATAAGAAGTTTTGAATGATATCTTGAGGTGCGAAATGCTTTTGAGGTTAAGTGACGTCTTGTGGTTTCCTATTGTGTGTTTGTGAGTATAGGCTCGGTGGAAAAGCCTTTGGCTATAGTTCTTGGATTTAAAGATATGATCTTATCTTATGGCATCGGAGACTCGTTTGGAGTTGTAAGGTTTCGTTGTAAGTTGAACCATATTACTTGAGGATTATGATGTGAGCTATGATGGAAATAACTTGGGACGTTAATGATGATGTTTGACTTGAGGTTGTACTTTGTTAATAATGAACTCGTAGGCTATATGATGTTGATAATGACGTTTTGTTTGGTGTTCTACCTTGTGGGCTGTAGGAGTTGAAAAGAGATTAGTATGGAGAATTCCTTATTGGTTCTTCGGTTTTTGAAACCTTTGAGAATGTGTCAAATTTTGGAGTTGAGAGAATGTTATTATGCTTAAGTTGCAATTCCGAAATTGGGATACCGTGTTATATGAAAGTATGGATGAATTGGGTTGTAATCTATTTGTTAAATCTAGGTGTACCTTAATCCGATGATTTGTAGTACGAGGGTCCCTTGTAAGAGACCTTTGTTATTGAGATGATTTGCTTTGCTATCGCCCTGAGTTTAAAAAGGGAATTTTGTGGATTAAACCTTAAACCTTTTTCTCGTGCCATTATCCCTTTCCATTTCCTTTCATGCAAGTTCCTACTAAACCCGATTCCTAGGAAATTGTTTTCTCTTATCTTTTTCTTTGCTTGGCTATCTTCATAGCTAAATCAATCCAATATCTAGCTTTTGGCTCCCTGCCTCTAGCGTTCCTCTAATTTTCGTCTGATCTTATCGCGTTCGTGTTTCCCTCGAAATATTCTATCGTTTCCAATGTTATGGTGTCATTGTCTTTCTTCTGGTGAGATGATTAGGTTGTTAGCTAGCTTCGTGTTGATTTCAACCATAAATAGGATTGGATTTAAACCTTAGGATTAATCTGTTGGCGGTATTGTACTCTCTTGATGGCTTCATTTATTGAGCTTGCTATTGTAGTGCTACTTTGGGAATCGAGTTGAGCGTGATGATAGTTCGTTTTGATGGGTATTATAACGGTTGCTTAAGATGTCATTTGGGAATTAGATGTCTCTAATTGGTGGATTCTAAAAGAGACTTTGCTTTAGGGAAATTGAGCCGGTACCCAAAGTTTGAGGAGTATTGTCATAAATGAAAATCGATTCATTTTGAGTTTTAGATGAACTAGATGATTTGAATGGTTGTCTGATTGCCAAGTAATTGGCCATTTGTGGTTTTGAGTTAGTAATTCTCTTTTATTGTTAAGGAATCATAGTTCGAGATTGAGAAATGTTCGTTGCAAGCTTTTGATAGTGAGTGCTCAGTTGTTATGGATTATAGAGATAGAATGGTGAACCCATTTATCTTGAGGATTATTAACCACCATAGTTTGCTAATGTGACTATTTATATTTGACGCTTCGAGCGTAGTAATGATCGAATTAAGGATGTTATGGCATATTAAAGAGTCATTATAATCGATATCGAATTGTGGATTTTCCCTTGTCGTGAGACTGTGGATGAGGCTAGTTGAATCTTAGATAATTATGTTTGTTACTTTGATTGTGTTTTGACTTTCGAAGATGAGAAAATTCACTGCAAATTTAGGATAATGAGTTTGAAGTAAATTGAATAAAGGGAATTTCATGGTAAGTCTCCTTTACCATGTGGATTGTTAGTTGTGGAGTCTACCGTGCCGATGGACTTTAGTGGATACTAGATGGATCTGAATAATTAGGTTATTGGCTTGAAATCTCGTGATTATGGAATATTTTTGTAGGAATTCTGATGTTTGAAAATGATGAGTTGCAAATTGGGTAAATTGTATTCTCTTGAGGATTTGGTTTATTAGTAGAGTAAGTGATGTCGAATTCTTGTAGATCTTCCCGCCGACTTCATCGTGATCTTCCTATCCCTAAGAGTTCGATTTGTTTCGTTTTTGCGTGTTTTGTATATATGTTGTTACCCTGAATTGTGTGTGAGATGTGCGAGTCGCTCTATGTGCGTGTAATGTCTTGTTATTTTGATTTTATCTCTGAGAAAATCTTCAAATTTCCATATCGTATTTCTAATTTAACTTTTCAAAGAAGTCTAAAGATGGATTGTGTACCCTCTTTTTGGAGAAAATAGATTTCTTTTGCTTTTATACCTGGATTTTGCGTTTGGTTGGATGTTTGCACTTGTTATTGGAGACGTCTGATAACTAGTCCTGCACTTACTAACGTTTGTTTGATTTTCGGTTTCACTAATTCGACATTGATTTGATTTTTGATAGCTAGAGTTCTCGTTCGCGACGGGCACTCTTGTGATTCGTAAATAAAGTTTCGCACATATGAAAATTTCCTTAAACCATTTTCGAGAAGAACATCATTTCATAAATGTTTTTCACTTATAAAATTTTTCGTATTAATTTTGAACTTGATACTTTTGTTTTCTACTCTCAAGTTTCGAGGACGAAACTTTTTAAAAGGTGGGGTGATTATAACACCCGCAAATGTACCCTATTTTTATAGTGAAAATATTTTACGGATACTTTTCAGTGAAATTTAGTTTTAATTTGGAATTTAATGTTCCGAGTCGAATTTTGAATTTCCGAGTTCGTATTTGGAATTTCCGCGAGATTCCATGTGAATCCCGTCTTAAGGCGACTTTGACTTTTTCTTGACTTTTCCACTTATACTCCTTCTTATACTCCCTCAAACCCTAACCTAATTCATTCCTCACAACTCAACATTTCTTCTTCCTTAAGAAAACCAAAACCTTGCCTCCATTTTTGATCCAAGCTTAGATTCGTCATAACTCATTCATTTCTTGCTCAAATTCACGTAAGTTCGTCTTATTCTTCCCCTCTTAGCTTCCTCTATCCGTATTGGTAATAAAATTACCGTCTTTCTCGCTTTTTAAATTATCCGTCTTTCTCAAGGTGAATGATATTCATCTTTTATTATATAATTGTATGTAGGTGGAGACTAGGAAGGTTTAGAAACCGTTTAAAGACGCGAAAAGGTAACGGTGAAGGGTTACTCGATATCATTTACGTGTTTTATGTGTTTTCTAGGCTAGTAATCGTATTTAGATTATGGTTAGTATGCTTAGGACTTGTGTTGTTGTTGATGGATGTTGTTAGTTGTTAATTGATATGAGAATTGATGGTTTGTGATGATAAATGAGGATTTTTGTTGTGGGTAACTTATTGGGATTTGATCGTTCTTGAATCCCGTGTGGGACGCTAGCTGCGTCGTGGGACGCTAGCTGCGTCGTGGGACGCAGGCTGCGTCGTGGTGGCGCTGGCTGCGTTACGCGCGGCCGACTGCAGTTTTCCTGCACTGACCCCTTTTCGTAAAATGATCATATCGCTTTGTTACTTGCTTGTTTTGGGCGTGTGACATCCCGTTGGAACCGTAAGAGGATAAGCTATCACCTGCATTTGTAATTTCTGCATTTTCATGTCTAGAACTCTAGTTATGACCATTTGAAGTTGACCCTTGTTTTCGTTGGTTTCCAAACAACGTAGTTTTGGAGAGGTGATCTATGTTTTTATTCATTATGCTTCATAAACTTGTTCTAATGCTTATGTATCATGTATTGATTCATTTTGATCATAGTTAAGTTTATATAATTCCCTATTCTCATGTTTTGTGACGGTTTTTGATATGTCCTACTTTGAGTCGGTTTTTACAAATGATACGGTTTGAGCACTATTTTGTTATGTGCTTTGTACTCTGATTCCCTTGGCTACCTCCATGTTCGTAAGGCTGGAATGTCGGAACGAGGAGGTATCCTACTGCTTAATTGCATGTGTTAGTGGGCATACGACGACGGTGTTGGGAGGCGAACGCTTTGCGTTGATCGACCCGGCCGTCAAATGTTGTGTACTTGCGAGGTGGTGTTATTTGCATGTAGCGTACCGCTTGTTATGTGGCTCGAGCTCTTTTCCGCATCTTTCGTGAATTGTTCTACCGAATTTGGGGTACTCGACGTCTTTGTATGATCGATTCTTGGATGTGGAACGTCTTACCACATGTCGATTCGGGGAAATGTCGTATCCCGAGAGTTTAGCCAGGTTTAGACTAGGACCGTATTATTATCGTCGTCCTACCAGGAGGAAATTAGTCTACATATACCAAATGGATTGAATAGTATATGCGTTCAGGGAATGTTTTTTCTCCCGTGGATGCCTGTTAATCATACTTGGCATGTACACGGTGCTAGTGCTAATCATTTACCGTGAGAGAGGTCGTCATTGTATTGTTATGTGTGGATGGGTGATTTCATGATTGATTATTCATGGTCATACCATGACTTCGCATGGTTTGTTTGTCGAGTCTCAATCTTATCAAACTTATACCGCTAACGGTGAGATGTAAGCCCTAGTGAGCGTATTCGGTTGGCTAAGAGTGTCTTCCCCGAGTCTTTATATCACATGATGGATTCGGACTTGTAACTCTTATGCTCTTATCATTATATATTGAATTGCCTATCTATCCTTATCGTATTTCACATGTATATCTATGTACGCATGCTTTTACTTTTGTATTTCCTTTGATGTACGTTTAATGTGATATGGCTGGGAGAACCCGGAGTTACTCCCCACTGATTGTGGCGTTCATGTTTTTCATGGTTGAACAGGTTGCTTGATTTGGATGGCTTTTTGCTTGTGGTATTTTGGGTTCGGGTGTGAGCTAGCGAGCGTTGTCCCTGGATGAAACACCTCTAGACGTTTATTAGCTAGTTTGCTAATCACTTTGATCTTGATAGCATTTTGAGAGACTTCGTCTCTTTGTAGTATAATCTATTTTGTTTGTAATCATTTGACATTACTCGTATTTCTATCTTGCATGTAAAAGGTTTTTTAAATATCGTATTATCCGCTATATAAATCACATGCTTGTTATGTTTTAATTCCGCATTCGCGAGGGTTGTCACATATATATATATATATATTATATTTTTAAATTATTTATACAACAAGTACTTCGTAGGACACTACAAAATATACCTAATACAAGAACGAATGATTTTACATGTAACAATCGTATTCCGTTGATCGAATATGTTAATATATTTTGAATGTCAAATCGTTATGTTTTAAGATATATGTTTTGAATTATTTCGAGTATAAATTGTAATGTTAATAATACATTTTCTTCATACGTCGTCATGTACAAGTCGTTAATTACAAATGAAATTATTATACAAATAAAAAATTTTAAACATAGTATTGAAATATAATTGTTATTTTTAGTTTATTATAAATAAAAAAATCCGAAACAACAAACCCTTGCAATTTGCACGGGTTTAAGACTAATATTTATATAAATTCCTTATAAAATAATTATTTTTTGAATGCAAATATAATTTTTGGATAGTCTTATTATAGAAAACTGTGGCAAAAGGAAAAACCAGCATATAAGTCCTTTGCCGATGAATGCAGATAACTAAAATCCAAAATTAGTTGGTTTCTTTTTTCCTAACCTCTTCCTTATTGACATAATTGCTCTATAACGTATAATTTAGTTAGCGTGAATAACACCACTAGAAAAAATATCGAAAGAAAAATACCGAAAGACTAAAAATGATGTTCTATAACGTATAGTCAACATAATTATTCTATAACGTATAGTCGGAATAATGTATGAAGAGATTTTAGTTAAAAAGACTAAAGATTTAAAACTAGAAAAAATATCGAAAGAAATACGTTAATTTAAAACAAAATGAAAAAATTCATAGAGAACGAAAATTTTTTCTTCAAAAATTATTCAGATATGACTTTAATACTTATAAAAAAAACCAAATATACAATGTTAAAAAGTGAAAAGATAAATAATTTGTAAGATATACGTCTTTTAATACCAATGTGAATGTACATATACTTAACTATAAAATAATTGTACATACACTGTAGATTACACTAGCTATATTAGCACATCGATTTAACATATCTAATCATGTATCTATTTATTATTTCACGGGGCGGGGGTTATAAATATTTAGATTAGAGTAGCCCATATTATACACTATGAATTGAAATACAAGGGGTTTATCTAATTCCGTATCTACTTTTTCTTTTTAACGACATATTGCACATATACTGCAACGTTTGTAATATATATATATAATATATATATATATATATATATATATATATATATATATATATATATATATATATATATTATTTTTAAATTATTTATATAACAAGTACTTCGTAGGACACTACAAAATCTAGCTAATACAGGAATGAAAGATTTTACATGTAACAATCGTATTTTGTTGATCGATTATGTTAATATATTTTGAATGTCAAATCTTTAAGTTTTAAGATATATGTTTTGAAATATTTCGACTATAAATTGTAATGTTAATAATACATATTCTTCATATGTCGTCATGTACAAGTCGCTAATTATAAATGAAATTATTATACATATAAAAAATCTTAAACATAGTATTAAAAAATAATTGTTATTTTTGGTTTATTAGAAATAACAAATTCGAAACAACAAACCCAGCCAGTGGGTGTGACTGGCGGTCTGTTACCTTGATGGGGGTAGCAGGCAAAATTGAAAAAGTGAAGAAAAGGAGAAGAGAAGGGCTCCCAGCCGTTGGGGCGGCAGCCGGGTGGCCGACTGGGGCACGCAGTCCAACTATAAACAACAAACAACAACAAAAATATGCAAGGGGTGCCAAGCCGGTTGGGAGACCTGCGGCCGGTAGGCCTACTGGGACTCACACTACTAAAAATTCACCAAAACTCAACCCATTTCACTATATGGGCTCCCAGCCGGTTGGGGGGACCGGCAGCCGGTAGGCCGGCTGGGGCAACACGCACGAAAAACAACATCCAACAATGACAATTACACTAATTGCTTTGATACCCATTTATTCAAATCATCACTTATCATCAACAAACCACATTAAATGCATTGTAATCATAACCAATTATTGCATATGATCAATTACGACAACTAAAGACAACATTTATTACCCAACTCAAGTTCAACAATGGTAAGTAGATATAACCAACAACATAAATGTAACTTAGCATAAGATTAGTGAAAAATAAGCATATGAGATGAATTTACACATATGAATAAACAATTAACACATACTCATATGTGATTAACACAAAGAACTCATCTTTAATTAGTAAATGCTACAATTAACACATAAAACACATAAAGATATCGTCTAACCATTCACCGTTACCTTTTTGCATCTTCACTCTTCTTCTAGTTCTTCTTCCACCAAGTAGTAGTCTTTGTCGGGATCTTAAAGGTCTCCTTCTACAAAATTCGACATAAAATTTGAACAATTTCATCTTGGAAAAAGATGAGAAAACGAAAGTGAGAAAGACTAGACTTTTTTTACCTTACTAGGAAGAGAAGAAGAAAAGAAGGAGAACAAGCTAAGAATTAATGAATTTGCGTAAGAATTGAGTGAAATATGGTAAGACTTGTGTGGAAAGGTTTTAGAGTTCAACAATGGAGAGGGAGGTTAGGGTTTAATTTTTTTGGGAGGATGAAGATGGTGAATAGTATGTTGAAAGTTTGATTGGAAAAATATGAATATGGGTTAGTCTTTTGGGTGGGTTGAAGGGATTCATAGGCCCAATATGCAACATAAGGCCTACTCACACGAAATTCCGAGTAGAGTCCGATTATGTATTCAGATTTGCTAAATTAGACGTGGAAAACTAAGTTCTAATCTAAATCTAAAATTAAGCTAACTAATATTAATATAATATTATTAAATTATGACGGCTAAGATTGCGGGTGTTACATTGGGCATCACACATCGCGTCTTTCCCATACCCACCTCGAGTGGAGGGGAAGGAGGATGACTTCCCGCGGCTCATCGGTTATGGCTGGCCTAAAAATGAAGCCCTCAGCCCCAGAATGTCACGGCAAGAGGTGGTGAACATGGCCTTGGCCAAGAAAGCAACCCGTCGAGCATCAACATGATATTGTGAGCTCGAAGGACCCTTTGAGTTGCATTGTTGCAAAGAAACCTTTGCAATCCTAGGTCCGGCGGGGCTACCCTCTGAATTTAAGTGCAGCAGGAGCCAACCGAGAGGGTCCTCATGACCAGGCCTTGATTGATCCAGCGCAAGGAAAGAAGCCACAGCTCGAGCCACGAGCCAAGCCAAGCCTAGCTAAGGCCAAACAAAGCCAAGCCAGACTATATCTCATGCCATTATCCAAGACACAGTCCAACAGAATGCTACTCAGCCTGCATCAGTCATTCTTCAACCTACTAAGAGGTACACCATGTCAAGCTACCAACCCCCACTATGGCCCACTGTCAAGGCCACCCTATGAACCAAAAAAATGTCCAAGATAAGTTTTCCAAAGATCCAACACAAGTTCATGAAAAATACCATTCAAAGTCCAAGCTCAGTAAGGGTCCAACATGGTGAATTTTCCAAACCAAGTCTAGTTGAGGCTCAACCAGTTAGGGGAGGCTTATGTAATAAAAAAATAAAGCCTTGAGGGGGCCCAAGAACAAGCAAAGCTACCAGCCAATCAGATATGAAGACAAACTGAAGATTTTCCATTTCCGGAAAACTACAAAATCAATTTTCCTGCTTTTGTTCAGACTGTTTTTTCTACTTTATTATCTGTCCTTGACAGCTGTTAAGCTCGTCCTAATTAGGAGACTTTTGCAAGTAGTTAAGTTTGTTGTTGTGTGTTATTGTTGGCCCTTGGATGAGATTTACATCCTAAGGTCCACAATCTTTTGTAATGCCTATATAACAGGCTAATTGAATGTAACCAAGACAAATTTAGCTTGAATGAAAAACAAAAACCTTTGGGAAACAATTTTTAACCTCTCAAACTTGTGCATTGTCTGTTGTATGAACAAGGCCTAGTTATTAACCTGTGCTAATCTGTGGTTAATAGTTTAGAACTTGTTTAACACCTCTAGTTCAGTTTGTGCTTAGTCTGTGACTGTCTTGGTTGTGTTTTTAAGTCTAAGAACCTAATCCTCTGTTCAGCTGTGGATATAGGCCTTAAAATTCTTGAACTATATAGTTGTGTTCCTGTGTTAAGCTGTGGGAGTCTGTCATATAGTTATATCCTTGTTTACTTCATGTTTGTTTCTATCTGTCTCAAACAACCTCAATTACTGTCAGTCTGATTGTTCATTTTCAGGAGAAATAGCAAATCACTTCTATAATTCTGGAAACTATAAAAAATCCTTCCTAAGACACTTAAGATCAATCCCACAAAGTTTCATAATTTGACTCAATCATTTACTATTTTTAAAGAGAGTCTGAAATTAGGTTGCATTATTGCATTGCCCTGTGAGTTGACACTCCAAATTGGTATCAGAGCTCTGGTTGAGAAATATTGAGAGTTTATTATACCCTAACTACATTAAAAACAAAAAAACAACCCAATGAGTGAAGAGACACTTGCTAGTATGGAAGCAAGGATGGATGATCTAGCTGGAGTTCTTACTGCTCTAACTAGGAGCCTGGATGAAGTCATAAGAAACCACCTCTTGTTTGCTGCTAAAGGCAGAGGAAAAGGTCGTCGGAGAGGAATGGCACCACCAGGAGGCAGAGGGAGACAACCAGAAGAGGATGAGCATCCTGACTCAGATGATTCCACCAGGAGTAGGGCTTCGATCCAAAGGCATACAGACAAGCACCTGAACGTAGACATCGCTGAGTTCACTTGTAGTTTAAACCCTGATGACTTACTAGAATGGATTAGGGACATTGAGAAGGTCTTTGAGTATAAATGCTATAATGATGTTAAGTCATTTAAGGTTGCTGTTTTAAAGTTAAAAGGCTATGCTTCTTTGTGGTTTGATAACCTGAAACATCAAAGACTTAAAGAACGAAAAGAACCCCTTCGATCTTGGTCCAAACTTAAGAAGAAAATGTTGAGTAAGTTTGTCACCAAAGACTATACCCAAGACTTGTTTATTAAATTGTCTAAACTTAACCAAGAAGAGAGACCTGTTAAGGCCTACCTGAGAGACTGTGAGTAGTTAACACTGCAGGGTGAAGTAAATGAAAAACCAGAACAGCGAATTTCTAGGTTCCCAGAGGAACGAGACAAAAACATTGCTGCTAAGGTTAGAATGCAACCCCTTTGGTCTTATGATGATGTTGTTAACCTGTCTCTAATAACTGAGAAAAAATGGGAAGATTAAACCTACTACACCCAAACATGTCAAACCATTTCAGACCAGAGCTTATAGTGGTGTTAAGATCACTGAAACACCCAGAACAGCACCCCCACCCACCTTGGATAAAGGGAAAGGCATCATGGGGCAGAAACTCAACACCACCATGATTGTGAATATGGTCAAGTGTTTCCAATGCCAAGGCTATAGCCGTCTCAGAAAAGACTGTAGCTCAAGAAAAACACTGACTATTATGGAAGTAGAAACATGGGAGAAGGAAGGGTTAGTGGAGTATGAGGAGGAGGATGTCATGGAGGAAGAAGAGCCCCATGAAGAAGAGTCATACTAAGCCATGGTCCTAGCACACCCTGACACATGTCACACCTTAAAGTTGTGGAGGGTCATGCATTCCCAACAGACACCCCTAGAAGAGGATCAGAGTTCACTTATCTTCAGGAGTACGTGCACCATCCAGGGGAGGGTGTGTAATTTAATTATTGATAGAGGGAGCTGCACCAATGTAGCATCTCTTACTATGGTAAACAAACTCAATTTGAACACTCAGTCCCACCCATAACCCCACAAGCGGAGATGGCTAAACAAAGGAGATGAGGTTAGGGTAGACAAGCAGTGTCTGGTATCTTTTTAAATTGGGAATGTATATAAAGATGAGTTTCTCTGTGATGGAGTGCCAATGGATGCCTGTCACTTACTCTTAGGCACACCATGGGAGTTTTATAAAAGCTTAGTGCACCAGGGTAGGAGTAACACCTACACCTTCAAGTATGGAAGTAAGAAGATTACCTTAACTCCCCTACCACCTAATCAAAAGAGCTATGGAAGTCCTAACATGTCTGAGGATCTCAGTGGGGTCCTATTCCTATCTGAAGCAGCTATGGTGAAAGAGTTTAAAGAGGAACAACCAGTTCTAGTCTTGCTATCAAAGAAGGTTCAAGAGGGTAAGCAAGCTGAGGTTCCTGCAGAAGTTTAACCAATGATAAGCCATTTCAAGGATGTGTTCTCTGAAGAGCTGCCTACTGGCCTATCTCCCTTGAGAGGGATTAAAAATCAGATTGACCTTGTGCCAGGATCTGTACTCCCTAACAGGCCTGCATATAGGTGTGATCCTAAGGCAACTCAGGAGCTGCAAAAATAGATTGATGGTTTGATGGGCAACGAGTTTGTGAGAGAGTCTTTGAGTCCTTGTGCTGTACCTTCTCTCTTAGTACCAAAGAGAGATGGCACATGGAGGATGTGCATAAACAACATAACCATCAACAATATCACAGTCAAATATAGGTTTCCTATACCTAGGCTGAATGACATGCTAGATGAGTTGAGTGGTTCTAAAGTCTTCTCAAAGATAGACCTCAGACAAGGATATCATCAGGTGAGAATCAGAGAAGGTGATGAATGGAAGACTGCCTTCAAAATAAAGCATGGGCTCTATGAATGGCTTGTTATGCCATTTGTATTATCAAATGCACCTAGTACTTTTATAAGTTTGATGACAAAAGTACTCAGGTCATGCTTAGGAAAATTTGTGGTGGTATACTTTGATGACATACTTGTTTAAAGAAAGAATCAAGAAGAATATATGAGGCACCGTGAATCAGTTTTGTAAATTCTGAGAGAAAGCAAGTTATTTGTGTAGATACCTCGAATCTGCACCTTCCGCCAATCACCTAGTGATGATTGGGCCTCATGTTTGTTACAGCGAAACGTTACATGACAGTTCATAAGTTCGTCGTGAAGTGATAGCTCAAATACCCGTGTCTACCGCTTGGTCGTCATCTACGTGCCGATACGGTCGTTTTGACGGTTATTAGAGTTTATTTGCAGCCCGGGTCAAAATCCGCTTCAAGTTCTGATAACCGTCTTTCAAACCCGTGTCTGAACGCTCGAAAATATTTCGGATATTTTAATTTTTTAAAAATTATCCTTTTTGGTAATAATATCCGTATTTTATTGAAGAGTATTCGAGATCTACCGCAATTCCTAAAAACAAACGCGGAAATCTTTTGTTTATGGTAGGAGACAACTCAGGAAGTAATGCAGCAGGTGATGCGCCTCTTCCAAGAGTCGCAGTCCCTAGTGCGCCTCTTCCTTACCTATGTTTTCCTGTTTCCGGAATATTTTCAAGATTTCTTTCCGTGTTCGAGTTATTCCAAAACTCTTCGGATTTCTCCCTATATAAGGAGAGGTTCGTGCACACTTTCAAATCAGTGAGTGTTCCGCCCCTTATTTCTCTCTCTTTGCATTCTAGACCTTGCTCTAAGCTTATTGACAACCACGTGCTTGATCAATAGACCACGTAAGCTCAAATCCTTCTTGTTACCTGTCTCGTTTTGCATTGACCTACCAATTTGACCAACTCAACCTAATTAATCAACTTTAATCAATCAATTTTCCTCTTTCGAGACACTTTCATTACATCGAGTCGAGCTATCGCTAGAAGACAACTTAATTAACTCGTTTAATCAAATATGTAAGTCTGAGGGTGTAATAATCCCGTCTTGTACTTTATTTTATCTTTTTTTATTGTATAAATTATGTAAGATTCATGTCGGATTAATGTTAAAACCGTTTTTAAATTTTTATTAGTCTTTCGTAAATTACCTTTTAACATTACTTCATATTTATTTATCTAGTTCTTGACTTAGATCCCTAATATTCGATATTAGTGGGTTTTTGTCGCATTTAATTCAAAAGAATGTCTTAAAAGGTTAGATTCGTTCATATCTAGTCCTTAGATCCGTCTTTGATATAGTTTAGTATAGTTAAAATCTACTAAAACACTTCAATCCGACTTGTAGATCAATAATAAACCGTAAACATACAAACAAACACTAAATAATTGCGATTCTGGCTTTACAGCTAGAACCCAGCTCAAGAACAGACGCAGGAAAGGGTGCGCCTCTTCCAAAGGACGCACCATCTGCTGCGCCTGTTCTAGGTTGTGTTCTGTCTCTGAACTTCCAAGTTCGCTTTGACGTAGTTTAATTTGTTAAATAAATCGACTATTAATCGTATTATCGCTGTTAAGCTGATTCGTTTAACTTTAAGTTTTCTTATTTATTTCATTTCTTTCAAAATTCGTCTTTCAAACGTATTTCCGATATCCGTTGTAATATTTATTCTTTTATTCTCGTGTAATAATTGTATGATTTAATTAACTTTTCTCACATGCAATTGAATCTAAACCTTATTTTGACCTAATTGATTGCTAAAATACATGTCAACCGACTAGTTTTAACTCACATGCTAGGATCAAAACTTGGATGTTGCATCGCATCCATATAACCGACAACACATCGATAACAGAAGAGTTTATTTAACCATTAGTAGAGGCCGCTATCGAGGCGGGTGGGATTAGGTGTTGGATCAAAAGAGCTTCCTAATACGTACCTCACCCCTTACTCCAGATCTCTGTGAGCACCCGTGTTCATTGGCATCCACAAGAGTCATTCTAGACATAGAATGCTAAGGGTAACGAGTTCTTAGTGTTCACGTCATTACTTTGTGTCTTGACATGGCATGAAGTATTCGTACGAATTCACATTCCCACAATAGTTGGTGGCGACTCCACAATCGCGTATTCAATACGACGCAACATCGCGCCTAGACCTCGTGGAGGCTCGTGATTGCGGGTCCCGTGCATCACAGTTTGGCGACTCCGCTGTGAATTATACACTCACGTATTACCCAGGGTGGAACTTGAACATGGTTAAGGAATAGTATGTGTGAGACAGTCGTCATTTTGCATCACTCGGCCCTCCTGGGTCGTTTTATTCAGCCTTCCTAGGCCTAACCCAATCCTTTCGACCAATCGTCTTGTCCGGACCGTCCAAGTTCTAATTTGGATTTATGGATGAATCGCAATTGACGTCAACCATAGCGCGGTGTGTACTCATGTTAGTACCAAGGGCTTTCACTACTCGGACGTCTGGACTAGGAACCGACCTAAGTCATGTTTCGCGCGAACCTCTCCACAAACCCTTGGTTTGATTGCTTGGTATGGCAACCCACTATTTTAAGCCAAATCCCTTTTAAATGCAGTCAGCATACCGTTACTCTTCCTGTTTAAATATGTATAACAATATGTAATCACCCTTTGCTAAATCATAACAAGTTCTTTCAAAACAAAATCCTTTTAAATTGTAAAGCATTTTCAAAGGTGGCCTAAAGTAGCGCAAAGTCAGTCAAAATTATGTCTAAATGTCGAGTCAAAAGTCAAAATCTTTTCTCTACTTCGAGTCAACACTCTTACAACCACACTACGGTTGCCTAGAATAAACATTTCAAATCTAGTAATTTCAAAACTCACTTGACACAGTGGCACACTCCCACTTCAAAAATCGAGTCTTTTCGAGTAAGTGTGCTAAATAGTCGATAGTGTTTTGATTCGTCGTCGGTCTCTTGCCTCAGCTTCTTCCAAGATGTCAGGAGATAATGTTTAAGGTTGGAATGGTAACGGTAATGGTAATGGTAATGATCCAATCTTAGCTGCGCTCGTTCGTCTACAAATAAGCCAAGATCAAACTTATGCACGTCTTGACGCCATCGAAAACCGAATCATTGCTGTGGAAACTAGGCTTCCTCCTCTCGACATGCATGATACTAGTGTGCATGACAACCTTCCCCCACCATCTATGGGACAACCTGAATTCGATCCTAAACCAATCCCTACTGAAGTTGAAAAACGACTCCAGTATCTGGAGGAGCAACTCATGTACCTTTAGGGGGATGACATTTACAGAGAAAACAGTCGTAAGTATAAAGCTGTGAATGCACATCTACCAACCAACTTCAACATGACTGATATTCCAAAGTTTAAGGGGCATAAAAACCCTTTGAATTATACATATTCGTGCGTTCAAAGACTACATGTCTATCAAAGGCATTAAACCAGAGATGTTCCAAAGGATATTTCTTCATCTCTTGACACCATTCCTATGCAATGGTTCTACTCTATGGACCACAATAAAATTGCAAGATTGGATGATGCCGCCATCGAGTTCACCAAACAATATGCGGATAATGCTAAAATCCAAGTCAATATGCGCATTCTGTTGATTCTTACCCAGAATGAGAAAGAAGGTTTCACCGACTTCCTAAGTAGGTGGGGGAAGAATAGTACTCAACTAGTTGAACGTCCGGATGAAGCCACTCTTGTGGAAAAGTTCGTAGACAGCTTAAGACCTATCTATGCGAACCATCTAAGTTACCAAAACATAAAGTCTTTCAAAGACTTGACTGTGTTAAGCACCCGAATCGAAGACGATATCCGTAAAGGGCTCTTGTCCAAAATGGTAGGTCGTGGGTATCAAGGCTCAACAAGTCGTTCTTATGGCTCCACCAATAAAACTGATGAGGTCAACCTTGTTGAAACACCTAAAAATATTAGCCAACCAAGGAAGTTCACCAACATTGGTGACACCTACACCAATGCCTTGAACATACTATCACAACAAGGCAAACTACAACCCATATGACCTACACCTGAGCCAAAAAACAAAAATAAGTTCTGGGATGAGAACTCGTACTACGAGTATCATAGGGGTAAAGGGCATGACACATAAAAGTGCTATAAGCTAAAATATGTCATCCAATATGTGATTGAAGACGGTCGTCTATGCCTACCTCCTGGTAGCAAGCCCAACAACACCAAGAATCCTCTTGGAGTTCTAACGATCACAGACTATGAATCCACCATGGATTGCTCACATCTCATCTCCCCAGTCGAAGATGAGGTCAATATGCTTGAAAATGAGAGAATATATTCCACCATCGATAATTTCATTGTATGGGCTAGGAGTGTGAGTAGACAATTCATAGAGCTTGAAAGCATGGCGGCATCCCTACGCATTCTGGATGCCACGCCTCAAGAAAATACACCTCAAGTTTCAGTTCTATCATCACAATCTACACTGCAAGAGGTGATCATGATATGTGATAATCTAGTCAAACGAATAATCCCCCTAAAAACTGAAATCACTCGGTTAAGAGATTCCGAGACTATCAATGGGATATGGGCTGATGACAATGAAGACGAATACCTAGCCAAACATCCTCAAGTCAGAAATAGCGAAGACCTAGATATAGACTATCTCACTCACTCAGAACGTCCTTATCAAAGCGTCCCTAAAAACAATCCTACAATTAATGTTCCAATTACCAACACCAATGTCGTCAACCCAAATGATAGCGAAGGTACATCGACTGACCATCTACTTAAGCAACTACAAAAGACAAAAGCAGATCTTTCAGTGTGGCAACTAGTTGCAAGTTCATTTTCTCATCGCCAAGCTTTGCTGCAAGCATTGGCAAAACTGAATGTAGCACATGACTCTACACCTGACGATATAGTTAACTTGGTCCTCCAAGATCCAGTCAAGCTAAGTAACCCAGTTACTTTCTCAGACGAGGATTTGTCTCCTTTTGGGGCTAGTCACAACATCGCTTTGTATATCACCATAACATGTCTATAAAGAATGTACCAATGACTTTGGTAGATGATGGCTTTGCAGTCAATGACATACCATTAAAAATGGCACGAAAATTGGGCATGAAAAAGTCAGATTGGACTCCTATTAACCAAGGTGTTCGAGTATACAACGGAACTCGACGAAAGGTAATAGGATTAGTTAACCTTACCATAGCCACTGGGCCAATTGAGCAAAAGGCTAACTTCCAGATTATAGACATCGAAGCATCTTTTAACATACTCCTAAGAAGGCCTTGGATTCACGCTTCCAAAGCAGTGACATCCACCTTACACCAAAAGATCAAAATCCCTCTAGATGGCAAGATAGTGACGATCACCTCGTCACCCATTAAGACTATCATAGAGAATATGTCTAGCAACTAAGCGGTAACATATCCAGTATACGAACTTAGGGCATTTCAGAATGTCAATCTAGTAGACAGTGAGTTGGCACCTCTATATTTTAACCCTCATTCCAACCTAGTGGTCAACCACATGCTTAAATCCCAGGGATACTTCCCAGGAATGCCATTAAACCCCAATAGGAAGAGTACTCCTATACATTACAAAGAAGGGACTCTAGAAAGATACCGTTAGGGTTGGGATATATATAAACCCACGAAAAAGGAAACTCTAGAAATGCTTACCTAAACTCAAAACCGTAAACTGAAGGTAATCCAGATGCAACCTTACCTCCCTACTCTAAATGGATACTTCGTCAGAGAAGGATGCCAGGAATACTTCCACTGGTGTCCTGAACCTCGGCACTATAAGGGAATACAACTAGTTGGAATCGAGGTCTTCCACGATTGCTACTTTATCCCTTCAGATACGGTTCCTATCGTCAAGACTCGTCAAACGCCTTATTTGGACGAACAAGCTGTCAGTTTCTTGTTTGGGGAGGACCGATTCGTCAGAGCTGCGCATGATGAGATCATTACCATGATACTTCAAGACGATCATTTCAACACCGCGGCGCTAATCACCGACGTTGATTCAAGTCAGCCCAAAGAATGGAGAAAATCAAACAAGTGGACTAACAACCAAGGGAAGCTCTTCAAAGTCACCACAGTAGAAGGAGAGATGTTCAAAGGAGAGCCAGAAGACAATGAATTTGAGTCTGAGTCGGAGTCGGAGTCAGAGTCAAAGTCTGAGTCTATCGAAGTCCCTAAAGAGTCTATTCCTGCCATTAATCCCCATCCCTTTGTTTCTCCTAGCTTAGCATCTAATAGTAACAGTAGTTTGGGGAATGTCCCAGCAGTTGTACCTTTACCACCACTTACTACTGATCAGATGGCCTCTTTGTTCCACCTATTTTCAAAATTCAAAATGAATAAATCTGATTCTGCTTACTCCTTGAGTTATTCTGAATGCAATTATGTTCATGATGATAATGACGAGGATCCCGACCCGGAGACAATGGAACTACCTCCCTATATAATCAAATAAATGCAACAAGAGGGGGAACACGCATTAGTTATAGAAAACACTGAATCCATCAACGTAGGAACCAAACTAGAACCCCGAGAACTTAGGAAATGGACGACTCTAAACCCAACCGAAAGGGCCAATTTCGTCGACCTTCTACACGAGTTCAAAGATGTTTTCGCTTGGTCTTACAAAGACATGCCAGGAATCGACAGGGATATCGCAGAGCACCGAATTCCAGTAATGCCAGGTTTCAAACCCGTAAAACAGAAGCTTCGCAGAATGAGAACAGAGTTGGCTCTAAAAATCAAAGAAGAAGTCGATAAGCAATTCACAGCCGAATTCATCAAAGTTTCCGAGTATTCTGACTGGGTGGCTAACATACTCCCCGTACCCAAAAAGGATGGTAGAATCCGAGTGTGTGTTGATTTCAGAGACTTGAAAAAAGCAAGTCCCAAAGACGACTTCCCTCTACCACATATCGACGTATTATTAGATAATACGACCGATCACGCGTTGCTATCCTTCATGGATGGGTATGCCGGGTATAATCAAATTAAAATGTCCGAAGAAGACATGCATAAGACAGACTTCGTCACTCCATGGAGTACTTGTTGCTACACAGTGATGCCATTCGGGCTAATCAATGCTGGGTCTACATATCAACGTACCGCAACTACGTTGCTACATGAAATGATGCATAAAGAAGTGGAAGTGAACGTGGACGACATGATCGTCAAATCCAAGGATAGTAAACGGCATATCGATAATCTTTGCAAGTTCTTCCCACAGATCGCGCAAATACAACATGAGGCTCAACCCTTAGAAATGTGCAATTGGAGTATCTTCAGGCAAACTTCTACGACATGTCGTCAGTCAGAGGGGAATAGAGATTGACCCATCCAAGATCACATCTTTAATCGAAATGCCACAACCCCAAATAGAAAAAGAGTTTATAGGACTCCTGGGTAACGTACAGTATGTGAGTCGATTCATATCAAAACTCACTATGATTTGTGAACCTATCTTCAAAAAGCTTAAGAAAACAGATTGTACCACGTGAGATGATGACTGCCAAAAGGCATTTGACAGAATCAAGGAGATATTAGCTAAACCACCAGTATTAATGCCTCATCAACGAGATCAACCTCTTGGTTTATATCTCACAGTCACCGAAACAGCCATGGGGGCTATGCTCGCACCAACTGTGGGGAAAGAGGAATGAGCTATCTACTACCTTAGTAAGAAGTTCTTAGAATATGAATGAAAATATGCACCTCTTGAAAAGACATGCCTCGCTCTTGTGTGGGCAACAAAGAAGCTACGTCATTACATGCATAGCTACTAAGTCAAGGTGTACTCCAAAATGGATCCCATCAAATACCTATTCGAGAAACCCATTCTCAACGGATGTCTAGCAAGATGGAACTTAATACTCTCAAAGTTCAATCTCAAATATGTACCTCTGAATGTCATAAAAGGACGTGCCGTTGCCGAGTTCTTCGGAGACAATCCAATCAACGATACCCAAGTGATAGACGCGTGGTCATTTCAAGACGAGGACATACTATAGACTTGTGTAGACTCCTGGGACCTCTACTTCGATCGTGCATCAAACTTAAGAGGATTCAGAGTTGGGGTACTGCTCATTTCTCCTGAAGGTGAGCATACACGACTTCTGTCAAACTCGACATCGAGGTAACAAAAAATGCGGCAGAATATGAAGCTTGCCTCATCGGTTTACAGTCAGAAGTCATCTTAGGCATTAAGAATCTTCGAGCACATGGAGACTCCTCCCTAATCATCAACCAAGGGACGAAATCATGGAAAATTCAAAGTGAAAGTCTAACACCCTCTCAAGCTAGGATAGATCAAGTGGCTCAATTCTTAGATCAAGTCACTTACCTACACCTACCTCGTGAAGAGAATCAGTTTGCAGACGCTCTTGCGAAACTTGCGGCCATGATCAACATGCCAGACAACGTGTCTGGAATGCCTTTATGCATCGAACAACCTTCAGAACTGGCCTATGTGTACCAACTCACAGATGAAGAAGAAAATCCAGAGGCTCCCTGGTTCCAAGCCATTTCAAACTTCAAACTCAACGGTACATATCCATTAGATATAGACAAGAGAGGACAACGAGCCATACGCCTGCTAGCCTCTCAATACCTCCTTATGCAAGGAGAATTATACAGAAGAACACCTCTTGGTGTCTTTTTGCAATGCCTTGATCAATCACTGGCACAGAAAGTAATGGAAGAAGTTCATGAAGGAGAATGCGGTCCTCACATGAGTGGACCCATGATGGCAAAGAATATCACACGTCTAGGATACTAATGGACAACAATGGAGTCAGATTGTATTAAATACGTCAGACATTGCCATAATTGCCAAATTTTTCGGGAACGTACAACACGTTCCTCCTTCATTACTCTATACCATGACCTCTCCTTGGCCATTTTATGCATAGGGAACCGACATCATTGGAAAGATCACTCCAGCTGGAGCAGGAAGTCACAGTTTGATTTTGGTCGCTATCGACTATTTCCCCAAATGGGTCGAAGCAACATCTTACACTACCCTTACTACTAAAAAATGTGGCAAAGTTTGTACAAACAAATATCATCTGTCGATAAGGTTGCCCACATGAAATCATCAGTGACAATGGATCACACTTCCAAGCAGAGACTGAGCAGCTGCTAGCCAAATACAAGATCAAGCATCATCATTCCTTGCCTTATCGACCTCAAAGTAATGGCGCGGTAGAGGCAACCAACAAAAATGTCTTCACAATGCTCAAGAAAATGATCGACAATTATCGTGATTGGCCAAGGAAGATAAGCTTTGCATTATGGGGTTATCACACTTCAGTTAGGACGCCCACTAGGGCTACTCCTTTCTATCTAACTTATGGGATGGAAGCTGTACAACCACTAGAGCTCGAAATCCCATCTTTGCGCATCCTTCTGGAAAGTCAAATCCCTGAAGCTGATTGGAAAAGAGATAGATATGATGAACTTGTCCTCTTGGACGAAAGAAGACTACGTGCATTACATAATGTACAGACATATCAGGCACGTATCAAACCATCCTTCAACAAGCGAGTTAAGTCCGAAAACATTTAAGAAGAAGATTTAGTGCACAAATCAGTCAGAGCTCTTCTACCGGTCGATCCACGAGGGAAATTCAAACTGTAATACCCGTAAAATCATCAAATAAAATAAAAAGGGAAATTTAAAGATAATAATAATAAAGTATTATAAAGAATAAAATAATAAGAACTAAAACGGAAAATTAGTAGCGGTACAACTGTCACGTAACCTAGAATTTAATCCGACTTTGAGACGATAATTTAATAACACTATCATCGTCAAACGATAAAAGAATTTATAATAAAATATATTCCTTAAATTTATTTTAATAAGAGAGAGCATTATATATATATATATATATATATATATATATATATATCATACATTTAACCCTAGTGTCGATATTAGGAGTCTCATAATATATCGTCACGCTTCGTTTTCTGTGTCGCGGAAACCCGACACAACATTAAATAAATTCCTAACCACATCTAGTCTAGATACCTAATAACCACCCTATAGCCACCCTACATACCAAGGAGCCAATACATGTTGAAGCATGCGCTCTTTTGTCTACTTGGGAGCCGTCTATCCCCTTCCCCATACCCTTCTTTTTGTCTTTCCAAAATCTCCACTCCAACCCTCAATAAACCCTATAACTCAAGCTCCAACCAGAATTAGTGTCAAACCCCAGCGGTAATTGAATATGAGAAAAGTGTCAAACAGAAACTTACCATACCATTAGCCGCCTGTAGATACCTCGAATCTAAACCTTATGCCAACCACCCAGTGATGATTGGGCCGCATGTTTGTTACGCGGAACGATTTGTGACAATTCGTAAGTTTATCGTCAAGTGATAGCTCAAACAGTTGTGTCTACCCCTTTGTCGTCATCTACGTACCGATATGGTCATTTTGACAGTCATTAGAGTCCTTTTGGAGTCCGGGTCAAAAACCGCTTCATTTTCTATAAACCGTCTTTTAAAACTGTGTCTGAACACTCCATAATATTCCGGATATTTTAGTGTATCAAAACTTATTTTTCTTGGTAAAATATATTCATATTTTATTTAGAAAAGAATTCGAAATCTACCGCAAATCCCATAAAGAAACGCGGAAATATTTCTTTGAAAGTAGGAAACAGCTTGGTAAACGACGCAGCAGAAGCTGCGCCTCTTCCAAGGGTCGCAGTGCCTGATGCGCCTCTTCTCCAGCTCGTTTTTCCTGTTTTCGGAATATTTTCTAGATTTCTTTCCGTGTTTGAGTTATTACATAACTCTTCAAATCTCTCTCTATATAAGGAGAGGTTCGTGCACACTTTCAAGGCACGCGGGTGTTCTGTTCCTTCTCTCTTTCTCTCTCTCTCTCTTTGCATTCTAGACGTTGCTCTAAGCATTTTGACAACTACATGCTTGATCAATCGACCACGTAAGCTCAGATCCTTCTGGGTACGTGTCACGTTATTGCATTGACCTACTAATTTGACCAACTCAATAATTATCAATGTTAATCAACTTATTCAATTGATCGTTTCTCTTACGAAGGCACTTTCTTTACATTCGAGTCGAGCTGTCGCTAAATCGATAACTTTAGTTCATATCTCGTTTCGTCAACATGTAAGTGTGAGGGTGTTTAATCCTATCTTTTTCTATTGTACTTTAGTTAATTAATGTAAGATGCATGTCGGATTCATGTCGGATTTATGTCAAAATTGTTTTCAAACCTTTTCTTTAGTCTTTCTGTATATAGTTTTTCTTGGCTTAAATCCTTACTAGTCAATAGTAGTGGGTTTTTGTCATCTATCAAATTTTGTCTTTAGAGGCTAGATCCGTCTATATTTAATCTTTAGATTTGTCTTTGATATGATTAGAGTAATTAATATGACTTAAATCACTTAAATTCAACATGTAGATCGTTAATAAACCGTAAATCACCGACGAACACTAACTGATTGTGATTCTGGATTCACAACCAGAACCCAACTCAGGAACAGAAGCGCAGAGTATTGCGCCTCTTCTAGAGCATGCACCTCTTGCTGCGCCTGTTCCGGGCTGGTTTCCGTCTCTGATTTTCCTGGATCGCTTTGACATAGTTTAATTAGGTAGTAAATCGACTATCATTCATATTATCACTGCTAATCTGATTTCGTTTAGTTTCATTAATTCTTTTCTTTTTTACGAATAATCTGTCAAACATATTTCCGACATAGATCACATATTCGTTGTAATCAATTGTAATATTTCTTGTAAAGTTCTATCTAATCATGGTAATGTATGATCATTGTATGATTTAATTACTTGTGTTCTCACATGCAATAAATCCTAAATCCTATTCGATATGATTAATTGCTAAATTACATGTTCAACCAACATAGTCTTAGCTCACATGCTAGGATTAAAACGTGGATGTTGCATTGCATGCATATAACCGACAACCATCGATAACAGAAGAGTTTCCCTAATCATTAATAAAGCCCGTTATCGAGGCGGGCGGGATTATGTGTTCGAACAAAAGAGCTTCCTAATACGTACCCTTAACCCTTACTCAAGATCACTATGAACATCTGTGTTCATTGGCATCCACGAGAATCATTCTACACATAGAATGCTAAGGGTAACGAGTTCTTAGTGTTCATGTCATTTGTTTGTGTGTCGACATGACATAAAGTATTCGAACGGTTCCAAATTCCCACAAACGTTGGTGGCGACCCACAAATGCGTGTTATCACGCTTGTCCCTCGTTTCACCATCTGTGGTATCCCGTGCACCACGGCTTGGAAAGGATCGCGAAACCCGTGTATCATATTTTGGCGACTCCGCCGGGGATTATACACTTACGTGTTACCCAGGGTGAAACTTGAACGAGGTTAGGGAATAGTATGTATGAAAAAATTGTCTGTTTTCATTACTCGACCTTCCTAGGTCGTTTTCTTCAGCCTTCCTAGGCCCAATCCAACCCTTTCGACTAGTCGTCTCGTTTGGACGGTCCAAATTCTTATCTTGTCCTAAGGATGGATAGGGATTGACGTCAACCATACCGCGATGTGTACCCATGTTAGCACCAAGGGCTTTCACTACTCGGGCGAATGGACTAGGAACCGGCCTTACTCAAGTTTGGCGCGGACCTCTCCACAGACCTTGGGTTTGATTGCTTGGTACGGCAGCTGATAAGGGTAAAGTCGCTTCACCTTAATCAAAGTAATCCTAATTCGTTACTAACTAATAGTCAGCGGTAGGTAAGGTATCGAATCCAAAGGGAGGCGGTAGTATTCTAATCTGTTAAACTAGGTTTGTCTTCTATAATAACAATTTCGTGGGTTTATGATTTGTTTTCCTAAACTAATATAAAAAGTTAAAATCAATAAGAATAAAAGTCTAGGGTCTGAGGTTCACTAGGAATATATTTTTTAGGGGTAAGGGTGTAATCAACTATCATGCAATAAAGCTATCTAAGGTCAGAAGATCGGTCGATTCAATTATGCCCTTTAGATCTACAATCTAACATGCGATCGCTATCATTAAACGAGTTATGTTCAATTATCGTAGCCTATCTTAGTCTTAACCCGGTCAGTGTTAATCCTAATTCGCGAGACTAGTTAATTAATCCTGGCCAGTAATAAAAAAACTAGAATTAAAACGATAACCATGCTATTGCAATTCAATTAATTAGTCTACATTTCTAACAATCCTAGATCCCCTTTAAACCCTAGATAGAAATTTAGCTACTCATAACGATATTAATAACAACGATAATAAATAAAGTAAACATGATTAACAATAATGAAAGGATTAACAAAGAATAATTAAAGACCTAGAAAGTAACTAATTGAATGACAAAGAAGATTAAAGAATACCGATTACCAGTTTGAACTAAAAATAATAATCTTGATGAATGCAATCGAGTAGCAAAGCAAGCAAAACTCCAGTTTCTAATATTAAAGCATTCCTAATTATGAAAGACGAGTTTTCCTTTTATAATAATCTAATTAACTAGGTTAAACTAATTTAGGAAATCTGAAAGCTGTCAAACACTGGGTTGCTCGATCGAGCAAAGTGAATCTGCTCGATCGAGTATGGCATCAGCACGACTCGATCGAGCATGACAGTGTTGCTCAATCGAGCATCCCTTCAGATGGCTCGTTTCTTCGTTTTTTCTTCATTTTTTCTCCACCGCTCTCGACTCCCGTGCCTAACCTTCTACGTCTGACTTGTCTGACATCATTTATTATGACAATATCGTATAATATATACGTCAATTATAAATATCGTATATTTATAATTTTCTAATTAAATATAACATTTTATATTTAATTACGAATTAACATTTTAATTTGTTTAAGCTTACATTATTTAATCGTATTAAATAATTACATTATATACATTAATAAGATATAACAGTTTATATTCAATTACGAATTAACATTTACTTCGTCTCAGCTAGTATTATTTAATCGTATTAAATAATCGTATCATTATTATATTGACTAACCTTTTAGTCATATACTTCGACTAACCTTTTAGTCATATAAGGCATCAATATGATTATATTTTTCATATAATCATATCTCTCAAACACATCCTTTAGGTGTGACTTTTAGGGACCAGTTGATCACCGCCATTAAAATGACAATAACGTCAAACTTCTAGCAAGCCAACCGTTATCGATAAACGTTAATCAACTGATAAGAATACTAAGTATACCTGTGAACCTGTAAGAGATTTATACACGTTATCACACTAACTGTGGAGGACACTAGCTCCAACAATCTCCCACTTGTCCTTACAAGTGTATGTGCGATAACCGATTCTCATATCCAAAATTTCTCCCACTCAATGTAAAACAATTTGCAAAGTCCGTATTCACAAAGGTCGTATTTTACAAGTGATCAATATCAAGAGTGGTTTTCTCGACTAGAGAGTAACTTAACTGATAAACGAATCATTATTCGAGCATGGCCATGCATTTCAGTTACAACTCCTCGAGTGGCCCTGAGAAATAACAAAAACCTGATAAAGGTTGGATATTTTCTTCAACTCGAATCCTGCAGATACAAGCACAGTATGAAATGACCCAGTAAAAATCTGCTTAGCCTCCTGTTACGGTCGACCCTGAGAAAGAAACCAAAGTCACCCAAAAACTGCCTTAATCTCAAGAGACAGTCGATAGTCAAAAGAATCGACTCTAGGAACACTATGGACGTCCAATCCACGACCTGGCACCGAATGTTCTTACACATTTAGGACTCCATAATGTTGTCACGATGTCCTACGAGGTATCTTTATAACTCGTATCTGTGATCAATCAGTCAACCGTTTGACTTATGGCTCTTTGAACCCACCATCAATCAACTTCACAATATAATTGCCAGAGTTATCAGCTCATATGGGCGATTACGGACCAAAACAAATATAATGTAATTCAGTTCACTTTGTGGCGTTCAATGTTGTCGTACAATCCACATGAAAAACAAAATATGAAACAATACGATGATGTTATGAATAGTATATGAAAAAGATACATTTATCTAATCCATGTAAACAGCTACTACAACTCAGGAACACATTTAATTCCCATGGAAATAACGTGCCCTTCATGCTTATCATATTTTAACGGTTTAGTGAGAGGGTCAACGATGTTGTCATCCGAAGCAATCTTGTTTATCACTATCTCCTTTTGCTCCACGTAATCTCGGATCATGTGAGCCTTCCGAAGTACATGTATAGACTTGTTGCTAGACTTAGGCTCCTTAGCTTGGAAGATGGCACCTCTATTATCACAATAGATGGTGATTGGATCATTCGAACTAGGAACTACGGTTAGTCCTTGTAAGAACTGGCGCATCCATATAGCTTCCTTTGCAGCTTCCCAAGCGGCATAGTACTCGGACTCAGTTGTAGAATCTGCTATAACACTTTGTTTGGAACTTTTCCAACTAACCGCAGCGCCATTAAGAGTAAAGACGAATCCAGACTGAGATTTCGAGTCATCTCGATCCGTTTGGAAGCTAGCATCTGCGTAACCGATTGCGCATAGCTTAGTATCTCCTCCATAAGTAAATACCCAATCCTTAGTCCTTCGTAAGTACTTAAGGATGTTTTTAACAGCCATCTAGTGTGTTTCACATGGATTGCCTTGTTACTGACTTGTCATACTCAATGCATATGCCACGTCTGGACATGTGCCTATCATGGCATACATGATCGATCCTATGGCTGATGCATAAGGAACACGACTCATGCGTTCGACTTCTTCCGATGTCTTGGGTGCTTGAGCTTTACTCAAATGCATCCCTTAAATCATTGGAAGGTACCCCTTCTTGGAGTAGGTCATGCTGAAACTTTCAAGAATCTTATCTATATAAGACTCCTGACTGAGTGATAACATCCGTCGCGATCTATCTCTATAGATACGGATCCCCAATATGCGTTGTGCCTTGCCCAGATATTTCATCAGGAAATGGTTCTTTAACCATACGTTTACCGAAGATAAGAGAGCAATGGCATTCCTAATCAAGAGTATGTCATCGACATACAATATCAAGAAGACAATCTTACTCCCACTCGACTTGACAAATAAGCATGGTTCCTCGACCGATCGAGTGAAACCATTCTCTTTTATCACCTAGTCAAAACGATGATTTCAACTACGAGAAGCTTGCTTAAGTCCATAAATGGAACGCTTAAGCCTGCACACTTTCTTAGGATATTTAGGATCAATGAAACCTTCGGGTTGTACCATGTACAATTCCTCCTCCAAATAACCGTTTAAGAAGGCGGTTTTCACATCCATTTGCCAAATTTCATAGTCATGAAAAGCGGCAATCGCTAAGATTATCCGAATGGAACGCAGCATAACTACGGGTGCAAAGATTTCATCATAATACAATCCTTGCACTTGAGTGAAACCTTTTGCCACTAGTCGTGCCTTATAGGTGTCTGGTTGTCCGTCTACATAATGCTTTTTCTTATAAAGCCATTTGCACTGAAGAGGTCGTACCTTATCAGACAAATCAACAAGATCCCATAAGTCATTCTCATACATGGAGTCCATCTCGTATTGCATGGCTTCAAGCCATAGCTTAGAGTCGGAATAGGTCATGTCACCTTTATAGGTAGCAGGTTCGTTACTATCTAGGAGTAAAATGTTATCTCTATCATTCTCTTCGACCATACCAATGTATCTGTCTTGAGGAATGGAGATTCTACCCGACCTCCTAGTTTCCTGAGGAATATTAACCGTATCAGAAGTTGAAGGAACATCTTCCTCCATCAGTTGCTCGGTTGTTGGTTCTTGAATCTCCGACAGATCGAAGGTTCTATTACTTGACTTATTCTCGAGAAACTCTTTCTCTAAGAACTTCGCACTAGCCGCAACAAAAACTCGATGTTCGGTAGGTGAATAGAAGTAATGACCAAACATTCCTTTTGGATAACCAATAAAGTATGTCTTAACCGATCGCGGGCCGAGTTTATCCTCGTGTCTCCACTTCACATAAGCCTCGCAGCCCCAAACCCGAATAAAGGACAAGTTAGGGGCCGTTCCCTTCCATATCTCATATGGTGTCTTGTCTCTAGCTTTAGACGGACTTCGGCTTAAGTATTAGAGCAGCTGACAAAAGAGCAGAACCCCATAATGAATCAGGTACTACCGTGTGACTCATCATGGATCGAACCATATCAAGTAATGTTCGATTTCTCCGTTCGGACACACCATTTAATTGAGGTGTTCCAGGTGGAGTTAACTGTAATAATATGCCACAGTCTTTAAGGTGTTGATCAAACTCATTTGAAAGATATTTGCCACCACGATCTGATCGAAGTGCTTTAACCTTTCTTCCCAATTGGTTCTCAACCTTATTCTGGAATTCCTTGAACTTTTCAAAGGACTCACTTTTATGCTTCATTAAGTAGACATATCCGTATCTACTCAAATCATCCGTGAAAGTGATAAAATATCTATAGCCGTCTCTTGCGTTGATTGACATAGGTCCACATACATCAGTATGTATGAGTCCTAATAGGTCATTAGCACGCATTCCAACACCTTTGAAGGAAATTCGAGTCATTTTGCCGATAAGACATGATTCACACGTGCCAAATGATTCGTAATCAAATGGGGAGATAGTCCCATTCTCAATGAGCTTCTTTACACATTTTTCATTTATATGTCCCATACGACAGTGCCATAGATAAGTTTGATCTTTGTCACCAACCTTTACTTTCTTATTATTCACGTGTAATATTTTTGTTGTTTGATCTAAGATATAAATCCCATTCATGGAAACTGCTTTGCCATAAACCATTTCATTCAAAGAAAAAATACAGCTATTGTCTTTTATTGAAAATGAAAAACCGTCTTTATCAAGCACGGAGTCAGACATAATGTTCTTAGATAAACTGGGTACATAGTAACAGTTATATAAATACAACTCAAATCCACTCGGGAGTTGGATTACGTATGTTCCCATTGAGACTGCAGCAACGTTTGCTCCATTCCCGACTCGCAGGTCTAGATCACCCTTTGCGAGAGGTGTGATGTTTTTTAGGCCCTGCAAATGATTACACAGATGAGAACCACAACCAGTATCAAGTACCCAAGTTCCAAAACTTGCATGGTTAATCTCAATCATATGAATATAAGATGACATACCAACAGAAGTGACGCGGCCTGCTTTTATGTTCTCACGGTACACGGGACAGTTCCTCCTCCAATGCCCAGTCTTGTCGCAATGGTGGCATTCATTGTCACTGTCCTTGCTCTTTGCCTTGCCTTGTGAGCTACTAGTCTCACCAGGCCCACTCTTACCCTTTCCTCACTTCTTAAACTTTGGCTTCCCTACATTTAGGTCGCCATGAACCTTGCCCTTACCTTTGTTTTTGTTGGAAATCATGAGAACATCTTGCTTCATGCTCCCACTCAATTTCAGATCCTTCTCGGTCTGTACGAGAAGTGAGTGTAGCTCATGAAGACTTTTCTTCATGTCACTCATGTAGTAGTTTGCCCTGAAAAGGGCAAAACCATCATGAAGTGAATGAAGCACACGGTCAATGACTATGCTCTCACTGATTTTGCAATCAAATGCCTCCACTTTCTCGACATTCTCAATCATATCAAGAATGTGTGGGCTAACCGGTTGGCCCTTATGGAGTTTCGCCTCAAAGAAGCGACAGGTATGCTCATAAGTAACGATTCTCGGTGCTTTTGAGAACTCGTTAGTGAGCGTGGTGAAAATCTTATTTGCACCTTGGGCAATGAAGCGTCTTTGCAAATTGAGTTCCATTGCAAAGATGAGTACGTTCTTTATCGCACCGGCTTCCATAACGAAGTCATTATAAGCAAATGACTCGTTAGCTCTTGCATTGGGGCCTGGGTTTGGCGGTATTGGCTCAGTCAAGTACTGGATCTTGCCGTCAGGAATGGCTGCATTCCGTAATGCCCCCTCCCAGTCCGCAAAGTTGGACCCGTCATTCTTCAGTCGCGTGGACTGATTCATGTGGTCCATGAAAGTTTTAAGCCAGGACTCACGTGCGAGTGTGACACTTGGCAAAGGGACATCATTATGGCCAGCCATTTGTTATAGCAGTATTATCAATATAAGACGAATTCTACACTGCGAAAAAGAAGAAAAATATAATAATAAGCATACTCATCGATATGAATTAAGTCTAGTGCAAAAACTCGTTTAATGCGAAGACTCAAGCATTTATACAATTGACCTCCCTCAAGAATTATATAAATGATCCCAAGACTCAATTATCTATAAATTTATAAGCCAACCTCTTGGCTAATTCTACCTTTAGAATTCTTGGTCGATAAAATTTTATCTATAGTCCATCATAATCATGAGAAACTCTTCGGATTATAGTGTTGAGGTAAAATAAGTCAACACATACTACTTACCCAACGTAGAAGGGGTCATATGGAGAGTAAGGTCCTATATGCCTACCGACGAAGAAGGGATTCATAGTAGTTTGGCCTATAAAGACTAGTCTCAATTTTAGGTTTTAGAGGAAGATCCCATCAACTTTATTTTAATTCATTTTAAGTGAACGAATATCTAGCATGCGAGAATGAATAAATTAAGATGATGGCATAAATTCGTGTGATATCTTTATGTCCATGATAACTAACATCCAAACTATATGACTCAATTTTCATGCAATTTTAGTAGTAGGTGGTTTGGTTTAGGCGGAATATGATGCACTAACTATCAAGTGCTGAAAAGCAACAAGAACGAAAAATACGTAAAACTACAAAGTCCTAGTGTGGCCTATCTACCAAAATAGACAAAAATACAACTTTGGAATCCATCCATGATTGGACCCGAAAAGCTTGTCTTGATGTTCCATCTTGGTCCATGTAGCGGGAGTGAGCAATCCGATCTCCATCTTTAGTCTTCCCAAATTACATTTAATAAATTACAAATATAAACCAATTTACATTCTAATTTAAAAAACATAATTTCAAAGAAAATAAAAGGAGATTCGAGATCTCAAAATTACATCAAGATCATGTTTCCATCATTACGAAAACATAATCAACTAAGGCCACACTAGGTAATACAAATTACAACCAATTGCAAAAATACGTAAATAACCCATTCAACAAATCATTCAACAAAATAAAATGCATCAACAATAAATTAGTCATTCAAGACATAATTCCTTAATTATGTAGAGTAATTTATCCAAACCACCTATTTTAAAATGATCAAAATTTTGTGACAATTCCTTAATTACTCACAATAATTCCAATCAAACATAATCCAATTTTAATTCATATTATCGTATAATATGAATTAATCCAACATTATTTTAAACCGTTTTAAAATAATTGGGTATCCAATAATTGTGAACTTTTTCACAACAACAATCATACATTATCATTATAATGCAAAAATCAAAAAATTCGGCCAACTTAAAAAAAAAACAAAAAACCGAATTTTTTTTTTATTAAATAGCAGCCACGGGGTGTTTTAATTTTAATTTTTTATTTAATTTGATGTTGCTAATATTTAAAGATCGGTACAATTATCAACATTTAATCATTATTAAACATTGATACAAACTAGATGATTCAGTTTAACATTTTAAAATGAATATCTAAATCATGATTAAATCGATTATCTTAATATTCAACTAATCATAATTGATTTGAACATCATTAAAATTAATGAATCATGATTCAAATTAACAATTTAACATCATGTATACCGAAAATATATAGCAAAACAAATGTTCATAAACATTCAAAACAATTTCCATTTACATTTTAATTTAATCCTTATTAAATTAAAACATCTACAAATTTATCAAATTGTCATCTTAACAATTTAAAACTACAATATCTATAAATCAAAATGAAAACAAGAATCAAAAATAAAAAAAAATACACGGCAAAAAAAAAATAGGGCTGAAACAAAATCTTTTTTTTTCATTCATGAAAAATCATATAAAATAATTTCGTAGCCTTGGCTCTAATACCACTTGTGGGAAATATCGGTTTTTTTTCTTTCACACAACGGAAATAAACACACAACGTAAATAAAGACTCTCGCCCAAACCTTAATGTCATAGTGTTCTCAGTGTGACGCTAACAACACAACAATCACACAACAACCAACATCAGCAACCTAAAGGACACAACTAACGAAGGGAAGTGGGAAATAATTAAAAGAAGGTACAATAAAAGAAACTACAAGGATAGATAATACCAGCTTTTATAGACATAGCCTCCCCAAAACCAGCTGCAAAATAAGGGGCATAGTGACCAACTGTCACTACTGCTCATCATGTGGGAAATATCGGTATATTTCAACATGAAATTTAAGGATTATAACAAAATTATAATATATGAAATACGAGTCATAAACGAAAAGCATAAAGATTAGAATCAACCTTTGGTCCTAGCAATATGGCCTAAGAACAAATATCGAGATCGATATTCTCCTAATCGTTGCACCCAAGATGTTTTGAGAAAGGCCTTTGCTTGTGCTAGAATGAACAAAAATTACTTCTAATTTTTGTGAAAATAACTGTTGTTGATGAGAAAGTAGAGAAGAAGAGTTTATATAAAACTCTCCTCCTCTCCTATTTGGACCGTCCAACTCAAAGTAGAGTAGAGGGAGGAGTCTTCCCTCTTTTTCTTCTACTTGTTTTAGGAATTGGAGTCAAGATAGGAGTCTTCCCTTTTTTTATTTATTTAATGTATAATGTGTGTATGTATTATTATTGTCATTTGTCACATATTAATAAGTTCATACAACATTTTGTAGTCGATTTATTAATACTGATCTGACATCATTTATTATGATAATACCGTATAATATATACGTCAATTATAAATATCGTATATTTATAATTTGCTAATTAAATATAACATTTTATATTTAATTACGAATTAACATTTTAATTCGTTTCAGATTACATTATTTAATCGTATTAAATAATTACATTATATACATTAATAAGATATAACAGTTTATATTCAATTACGAATTAACATTTAATTCGTCTCAGCTAGTATTATTTAATCGTATTAAATAATCGTATCATCATTACATTGACTAACCTTTTAGTCATATACATCGACTAACCTTTTAGTCATATAAGGCATCAATATGATTATATTTTTCATATAATCATATCTCTCAAACACATCCTTTAGGTGTGACTTTTAGGGACCAGTTGATCACAGCCATTAAAATGACAATAACGTCAAACTTCTAGCAAGCCAACCGTTATCGATAAACGTTAATCAACTGATAAGAATACTAAGTATACCCTGTGAACCTGTAAGAGATTTATACACGTTATCACACTAACTGTGGAGGACACTAGCTCCAACACATCAGTCAGGATGAATGGGGATCTCGGTAACCTTAGGGGGGTTACCTAAGCTATACACCTTTTGTAACTTGCATTTCTCTTCTGTCAGCAGTTTTTTCATCTCAACTACTGCCTTACTCTTTGAGCTTCCAGCTTCAACAGTACTACAAATTAAGGCGATCTCCACAGGATCCCTATTCAAAGACAAAGGGAGACAGTCATCAACAGTCAAATCTACAATATCGACCCTATGACATGTCTCTTCTAGCATGGGGTGTTTCATTTCATTATCTATGTTGAAAGTGATAGTGTCATCCCCCAATGTTAGTGTAAGTCTCCCATTCTTAACATCTATAACCGCCCCTGCAGTATGGAGGAATGGGCGTCCTAAGATGATAGGAATTTAGGTGTCCTCAGCCATATCTAATACGACGAAGTCAACTGGTATGAAAAATTTCCCTACTCTAATCGGTACGTCTTCTAAAATTCCCAAATGGTGTTTAATAGAACGGTCGGCCATTTGTAAGGTCATGGTTGTAACATTTAGTTGACCCATATTTAGCTTTTTACAAATAGAAAACGACATTACACTAACACTAGCCCCTAAATCACAAAGGGATTTATCAATAGCTAAACATCCTATATTACAAGGAATAGAAAAACTCTCTAGATCCTTTAGCTTAGGTGGTGATCGGGATTGTAACACAGCAATGCATTCCTTAGTAAATGCAACCGTCTCCACTTCATTAAAGGACTGCTTCCTTGTCAATATGTCCTTCAGAAATTTTGCATAAGCCGACACTTGAGTGATCAACTCAGTAAACGGTACACTCACTTGCAAATTCTTAACTACTTCCATAAACCTTCCAAACTGTTTATCGAGCTTGGATTTATGTTGGCGGTGAGGAAACAAAAGTGTAATTGTGATTGGTTCGGCTTCTTTTGCTTTTGTAGATGAAGTAGAGGACTTGTAGGTCTGATAAGGGGTTGCTTGATCGAGCAAGGGAGTTGCTCGATCGAGTTTTTCAAAACAGGAACATTCAGGAACTCCTCGAGCAGATTTTTCGGATTTTTCCTGGGTTACTCTATCGAGCAAAGGGAGCGTGCTCGATCGAGCATCCTCTTTTTCCGGCTATTTTTCGCTGCTCTCCGAATCTTGACGAGCAACTTCCATACTTTCATCGTTCTCACCCCCATTCATTTCTGGGCCTTTTTAATGGGTCCCACTCCTCAAAGTAATAGCATTGGCTTGTTCATGTGGAGGGTGTCCCTAAGGAGGAAGATTACCCGGTTGTTTGTGTGGATTTTGAATTGCCAATTAGGCAATTTGAGTATCAACTATCTTGTTATGCGCGAGCAATTGAGAGATCTGAGCATCTCGCTTTGGTTGTATCATTAGACTTTGCTGCAACATGGCTTTCAATTCCGCCATATCATTACTTGGAGGTGGTGGAGGTGGAGCTTGTTGAAAGTTTTGGCCTCCTTGATTTGGACGGTTATAATTGCCTTGAGAATTGCGATTTTGAGGAATCACATAAGAGGAACCTTGTTGCTGAGGTGGCGGCGGGGTAGGATTAAGAACATTCTGACTTCGGTAGGAAAAATTTGGATGCTCTCTCATCCTTTCATTATAAAAGTTAGAGTACGGTGTACCTTGCTTAAAGGATTGAAAAACAAGTACTTATTCAACCGTACTCATACACTCTACCGCATTATACCCCATGGTACCACAACTTTCACAGGTTGGCTCTTGTTGAACCATGGCATGGACCGTTTCTTTATTAAGAGATTTGGAAGTTTGTAATTCGGCAATTTTAGCAGTTAATGCCTCCAACTGAGCTACAATGGCATTGTCCGAACCTCCTCGCCTCGCATTACCCTTGGGATTGCCATACTCAGCAGTGTGAGTAGCTATCTCATCAATCAACTTCCAAGCATTAGCATCGGTAATGTTATTTTGGAATCTTCCAATGGCAGCAGAATTCAACAATGCTCTTTGATCATCATATAACCCGTTGTAAAACTAGTTGCATAGGAAACAAGTATCAAAACCATGATTTGGAACGGATTTTACAAGCTTCTTGAAGCGAACCCATGCCTCATTAAAGTTCTCAGTGGGACTTTGTTTGAAACTTGTGATTTGACTTCGGATGGCGTTGGTTTTCTGTGGCGGGAAGTATCTTTTGTAGAATGCAAGAGCCAGAGAATTCCAATTAGTGATGCCAAGTGCATCCACATCTAACTCACCCAACCAATATTCTGCCTCATCTCGAAGCGAAAAGGGGAATAACACCAACTTGATTTGATCTTGCGTTACCCCACCCGTTAAAGGAATCGAGCAACAATAGTTGTTGAATTTTTCCATATGCTTCGCAGGATCCTCAGTGGGGCTTCCTCCAAACATGTTTCGCTCCACCAAAGATATATAAGATGGACAAATCTGAAAGGTTTCATTACCCGTAGTAGGGACTTTGAATCCCTTGGGAGTAGATGCAACGGTAGGCTCCGAGTGGCTAGCTAAACTAGGCATGGTTGTATTGGGTGCAGAAATATGCGTATCCTCTTCTAAGGATGGGTTTTCTGTGACAAATACGGTTGTCTAGGACAAACATTTCAAAACCAGTCATTTTCAAAACTCATTTACACACAGTGGCACACTCCCACTTCACAAAACGAGTCTTTTCGAGTAAGTGTGCTAAATTGGTCGATCCTGTTTTGATTTGTCGTCGGTCTCTTGCCCAATTTCAAGATTCCTGGAACCAGTCAAACAAGTGTGCATCAACCCGAATCAAATGGTAATGATCAAATCCTAGCTGCACTCCTTCGTTTCCAAACAAGCCAAGACCAAGCATGTGTTCGCCTCTATGCCATTGAGGGTCGAATCATTGCTGTAGACACTAGGCTGCCACCCGCAGACATTCCTGACCCTAGTGTGCACAATAACGTCCCTCTCATCGTGGGACAACCAGAAGTTGATACCCCACCAGTTCTTACTGGAGCGGAAAAGAGACTCCAATACTTGGAGGAACAACTAATGTATCTCAAGGGAGATGACATCTATATGGAGAACAGTCGCAAATACGAAGCGCTAATTGCCCAGCTGCCAACCACATCAATATAACTAACATTCCTAAATCCAAAGGGCATGAGAACCCTTTGAACCACATTCGTGCTTTCAAGGATTATATGTCTATCAAAGGCATCAAACCAGAGATGTTCCTAAGGATCTTTCCTTCATCTCTCAACACCATTCCGAAACAATGGTTCTATTCCCTAGATCACAAGAAGATTGCAACTTGGGATGACGCTGTAATTGAATTCACCAAACAATACGCAGACAATGCTGAAACTCCATTTAACATGCGTACGCTAGAGGTCCTAAATAAAAATGAGAAGGAAGGTTTCAACGACTTCCTAAGTAGGTGGAGGAAGACTAGTACCCAATTGATCGAACGTCCAGATGCGGCCACTCTTGTGGAAAACTTCGTGGACAATCTAAGACCCATCTATGCAAACCACCTAAGATACCAGAATATAAAGTCTTTTAAAGACTTAATTGTACTAGGGACCAGAATCGAAGACGACATCCGAAAGGGACTCTTGTCTAAAACGGTAGGTCGCGCGTATCAAGGCTAAACGAGCCATTCTTACGGCTCCACTAAAAAAACCGATGAGGTCAACCTTGTTGAAACACCGTTAAAGAATAACCCTCAAAGGAAGTTCACAAACATCGGTGATACATACTCTAGTGCCTTCAAAAGATTCACTCAACAAGGCAAGCTCTAGCCTATAGGACCTACATCTGATCCAGAGAAAAAGAGTAAGTTCTGGGATGAGAATGCTTACTGTGAGTATCATAGGGGCAAAGGGCACAACACAGAGAAATGTTTCAAATTGAAACATGTCATCCAAGATATGATTAAAGACGGTCGTCTACCCCTACCTCCTGGCAGCAAACCCGACAACACCAAGAATCCTCTTGGAGTTCAAGTGATCATGGATTAAGAATCCACCTTGGATTGCTCACACCTTATCTCCCCATTTGAAAACGAAATTAACATGCTCGAAAATGAGGAAAGGTATTCCACCATATCTCATACCATCGATGACTTCATCGCATGAGCGAGAAATGTAAGTAGACAACTCTCGGAGCTCGAGACGATCGTGACATCCCTTCTGAAAGTCCATAGACCCTAATTAGACTCATCTAATAAGTTACTAATTAACTTGTTAATTTAGTATTTATTGATCTATGTAACATGCATGCAAATATAAAGACATTATAAAGAGAAGTAGAAATTTCCTTACATTGCTGATGAAAATAAGAGCAGTAACAAATTATCGTCTTAGATGTTTCTAACAAGCTTAGGATGATCCTCCAAAACCCAATCTTCAAGCTAGAAGATCTCCTCCAAGTTGCACCCAAGATGGTACCCAAAAATCTCTACTTATTATTAACTGGATAATAAGTAAAGATAATACTACTGATATTAATATACAACTACTCTAGTAATACTTGGGAAATATTAGTATTTATAACAGTTTTAGAGAGATGTGAGGTTTTAGAGAGATGGAGAAGAATAAGCAAGAATGAATTAGTCAAAAATGAGAACAACTCTTGTTCATTTATAAAGGCCATATGGGTGGTCACTTGCGCACCCAAATGGGTGATAATTTTGCTTATTATATTCTCATACAAATGAGGTAGACTGGAGGATTTAATGTGATCATCTTCATGTGTCATACATGTCATAATCACATGTAGTAGTTTAGGGAAAGAAAAGAACAATTATCATTGCTTTTCCACTACACATGACCCGACCTCCATTAGTGTAATGTGGTTCATTTTGATTTTTGATATTTGTCCCACAAATACTTATAATCATATGCTTAATTATCTAGTATAATTAAGTGTTAATTTGATCATATAACAATTATATGACTCAAATTACTAAATAATATATACTTAAGTTTTAAGTAATATTTACCATTATGTCAATATATAATGAGTCCCACAATGCCCAGTTAATTTATTTTACAACTCTTTGTAAACATAATTAACTAATGAAATACGCTCCAATATGGCACCGTCTTTTGGAACACCAACTTCGAGAATCTTCGTCTTCATAATAAATAATTACAAATATACAAATAAATACATAGCAAATTCCTATTATACATTTGATCTTAATAATGAAACTATTAATTATTACAAACCGGCGATACGAGATCGCAATAATTTACAACCGAATCGGTATTGCCTTACATTACGGGTAATACCGATTAAAAAATAATCTAGGCCATACTAGGTACAACTTGCATTAAAATAAATAAATGAAATTTATTCATTCAACAGAAACAACATTATTAAAATGCTGTAAAAATCATGCCAAAATCGCCCTTAACACTTGTCATGCTCATTCTAGCTTGGGTTTATCGATTTTATTGATTTTTAACTATTAATAGTAAATAATTAACACTTAAATCATATTTAAGCTCAAACTAATTATGTAATCTGATTTAGAACTCAAAATTAGTCCTCACTAATTTTGTTTTTATTTAACTAGTTTGATTTGATCGTATTTGCTAAATATAGAGGTTTAATCATAACATTTATGAAATAAACCCAAAATAAAATTTAAACATCATAAAAGTTTGAAAAAAAAAATTTTGTACATTCTGGAACATTTTCAGGAACTCCAAAAATAAAAAATATTTGCCCACAAGTTTCGAATTAATTTTATGAACAAATAACTTTTTATTTAAAGGTTTTATCAAATAAAAACCATTAAATAAAGTAAAATAGTGAAACAATTTACGACATTTCAGAAATATTATAGAAATCAGAATGTAAAATGTACCAAAAAATTTCATGACCAGAAAAGGATATTTCAATTTTATGAACATTATAATCTCATATTATCGACTTTTACCTCATAAACATCAATAAACATGCAATACTTAATTAAAAGTCACGAAATTTTACAGACATTATTTAAGATATGCATGTGAGATTATATTAAAATTTCATGGCCATAATCAATATGAAACTATTTTCAGTTAAGTTTTAACATAAAAATTGCATGTTAACTCGGTTTAAAAGGCATAAATCATAATAAATAGCAAATTAATCCGTAAAATCACCAAATTTGACCACAAATATTTTGAAGTCAGGTGGTATGCATGGACCAAAACATTCCGTCCAAATCAAATTTAAACTTTAATTTTTGATTTTATTGGTTATCTTATAACTTAATAAAAATGCCTAAAATAAACATGCATGCTACAAGCTAGATCTGATACGACATGAAAGTCCATAGACCCTAATTAGACTCATCTAATTAGTTACTAATTAAATTGTTAATTAAGTATTTAATGATCTATGTAACATGCATGCAAATATAAAGACATAATAAAGAGAAGTTGAAGTTTCTTTACATTGATGATGAAAATAAGAGCAATAACAAATTATTGTCTTAGATGAATTTCTACCAAACTTAAGATGATCCTAAAAAACCCAATCTTCAAGCTAGAAGATCTCCTCCAAGTTGCACCCAAGATGGTACCCCAAAATCTCTACTTATTATTAGCTAAATAATAAGTAAAGATAATACTACTAATATTAATATACTACTACTCTAGTAATACTTAGGAAATATTAGTATTTATGAATGTTTTAGAGAGATGTGAGGTTTTAGAGAGATGGAGAAGAATAAGCAAGAATGAATTAGTAAAAAATGACAACAACTCTTGTTCATTTATAAAGGCCATTTGGCCGGTCACTTGATCACCCAAATGGGTGATTATTTTGCTTATTATATTCTCATTCTAATGAGGTAGAGTGTAGGATTTAATATGATCATGTTCATGTGTCATACATGTCATAATCACATGGTGTAGTGTAGGAAAAGAAAAGAACAATTATCACTGCTTTTCCACTACACATGATCCGGCCTCCACTAGTGTAATGTGGTCCATTTTGATTTTTGATATTTGTCCCACAATGACTTATAACCATATGCTTAATTATCTAGTAAAATTAAGTGTAAATTTGATCATATAACAATTATATGACTCAAATTAATAAATAATATATACTTAACTTTTAAGTAAAATTTTACCATTATATCAATATATAATGGGTCTCACAATGGCCAGTTAATTTATTTTACAACTCTTTGTAAACATAGTTAACTAGTTACCTCTACCTCAAAATATATTCATAACCTCAACTAATTTAATGAATTTACAATTAATCACTAAATTAAATGTTATTTAATCGTATTAAAATAAGATGTAAAATTTATTAAGTCAAGTATCGTATAATTGACTAATAAACTTAACCGGAATGAGTTCCTTACTCAGTTTCCGATAAATAACTCTCGTAACCAAACATATATCATATATATATGTAAAGGGCTTATTAAACTGTATCGTATACAAATAATTAGATTTCTATTAGGGTCTCATCCTTTAGGTGTGACCGAAAGGGGTCAGTCGATTACCGCCGTAATACGACAATAACGTCTAACTCTAGTCAGCTTATCGTTATTGATTTACGTTAATCAACTGACGTGGAGTATCAATATACTAGTTATCCCACGAATATTCCAAAATGCGATTTATTATATAAATGCACTATTGTGGAGGACACTTACTCCAACACATACGCATTCCGGGCACCACACCCCAAGAAAGCGCTCCACGAGCTCTAGTTCTATCCCAACAATCTACAATACAAAAGGTGATCACAACATGTGACAACTTTGTTGACTGAGTCATCACTTTAGAAGCTGAAATCATCAGTTTAAAGGACTTCAATACCGTCAACGGAATATGAGACGATGACAATGAAGATGAATACCTCACAGAACATTCTTAAACTCAAAGTAGCAAAGATCAAGATGTAAGCTATCTCAATCAATCAGGACGTCCTTATCAAGGTGTCCCTCATAACAATCCTACTATTAATAGTCCAATTACTAATACCAATGTTATCACCCCAAATGATGGTGAGGGTACATCTACTGACCATCTACTAAAGTAACTACAAAAGGCAAAGGCTGATCTTTCAGTCTGGCAATTAGTTGAAAGTTCGTTTCCACATCGCCAAGCTCTACTCTGGCAAAGCTAAATGTAGCACACGACTCTTCACCCGACGATATAGTCAACTTGGTTTTCAAAGATTCAGTCAAGCTCAGCAGCCCAGTTACTTTCTTAAATGAAGATTTGCCTCCTTTCGGGGCTAGTCACAAACTCGCTTTGTACATCACAATCACGTGCCTAAAGAAGAATATACCCATGACTTTGGTAGATGATGGCTCCGCGGTCAATGTCATACCACTGAAGACGACACTTAAATTGGGGATGAAAAAGAACAGATTGGACTCCTACGAACCAAGGTGTTCCAGCATACGACGGGACACGACGGAAGGTAGTGGGACTAGTCAACCTCACCATAGCCACTGGGCCAGTCGAGCGAAAGGTGAACTTCCTGATTGTGGACATTGAAGCATCCTTTAACATACTTCTAGGAAGGCCATGGATTGATGCTTCTAGAGTATTAACATTCACCTTACACCAGAAGATCAAAATTCCTCTAGACGGCAAAGTAGTGACGATCACTTCTTCACCTATCAAGGCTTTGATAGAGAAAGTGTATAGCAATCAAGTAGCTACGGATCCGATTTATGAGCTTGGAGGATTTCAGAGTGTTAATCTTGTAGGGAGTGAGTTGGCACCTCTATATTTCGACCCATACTCTAACCTAGTGGTTTACCACATACATAAATTCCAGGGATACTTCCAAGGGATACCATTAAACTCAACCAGGAAAAGTACCTTTGCACCCTACAAAGAAGGGAACTTTGGAAAGATACCATTGGGATTAGGGTACAAACCCACGAAGGAGGAAACCTTAGAAATGCTTATTCAAGTACAAAATCGTAAGAGTAAGGGAATCCAGACGCAACCTTATCTCCCTACTCTAAATGGATATTTCGTTAGGGAAGAAAGCCAAGAATACTTTCACGAATTACCCGAGCCTTGGCACTATAGAGGAATACAATTAGCTGCAATCGATGTCTTCCACGATTGCTACTTTATTCCCTCAGAAACGGTTCTGTTGGAGTAAGTGTCCTGAACAATAGTGCGATCACATAATTAAATCTCAATAATAAGGATACAAAGGGATGACAAATATTATAGTCAACTGGTCAACATTAATCGGTAAGGATTGCCTCACTAGAGTTTGACGTTACTGTCGTATGACGGTGGTGATCAGTTGATCCCTTGAAGTCACACCTACTAATCATATAAGTTAATTAATTGTATAGCGATACAGATTAATTAATCCGTTAATTTAAACAAGTTTAATGTGAGAAATATATCTTATCGTAATATGATTAAATAAGATTCATTTTAGTAATTTAATTGTTATATTACTAAGAATGGATTATGTTTATGAAACATTTGAGATAACCAAAATTGGTTGATTAATATTACGAATGGTTGTAGATTAATTAACCAAATATGAGATGACCCATTTTATTTACATGTAATAATAAAATGTGACTTAAAATGTTATGTCCAACTTAGTTGTTATGAAATTGCATTTAAACTAGTTAAATGTACATTTATAAGCTTGATTACATGTTACATGTTACATGTCACATGTCACATATGTCACAAATGAAAAAAATCACAAAAATAAAATGGACTTCGTTTTATATGTGATAACCGGTTTTTGGGGTAGATAGGGTAGTATTTAGGTGTTGATTATTGTTCTAATTAGGAATTAAAGCATAATCATAACCTATCAAGCCTAGTTACTTACCTAATATCTTTTAAAGTACAAAAAGCAAAAGGGAGTCATACTACCTATGCTTGGCCGGTCATGCTCTTCAAATAAGGAGAAGTTTTCTCCTTATTTGGTATTCATTCATCTCATAAGTATCTATGCATGCTTATCGCTCATAAAAACACATCTCTCACTAGAAAACATAAAAAAGTTTTATTATAGACTTGAGTTCTAATTCTCTTATAATATTACTAGTGTAGTAATAAGAGTTATTTTATATATTGTCAAGGGCTTCTTCTTTATATTAGTGTAGTATTTAGAAGTGATCAAGGGGCTTGTCTTGGTGCAACTTATTGGAGAGTTCTTATACTTAGAACTAGGAGTTCATCCCTCATCCTTAAGCTCAAGAACAAGATTAGGAATGTGTCCTAATATTGTGCCCAAATTCTTTCCAATCCAATGTAAGGAACAAATTTTTCTTCTCTTATTTTTCTTTTGTTATGCATGCATAAGATCCTAATAGTTTAATAGTAAACTATTAATAAAATGATATTAGAAATGTCTAATATCGAGTTTAAGAAACCAACAAGTGGTATCAGAGCGCTTTGGTTGTTGCATGCATAATCGATTTATAGTTTTTTTGAGTTAATGTAACTTAAAGAAAACTAGTAATTTGTGTTTTATAAGATAAAATTACAAAGTCATTTTTATAAAAATATATTTTGGTCCTAATATAATTTTAGGTCATGTTAATGATTTATGGAAATTTATATTGCTCAAATATGATTTTTAGTGTTTTTATTACATTTTAATGAGTAAAATGATGTTTAAAATGCTAAAAATAGTTAGACATATCTTATGACCTTTTAATTTTTACACAATATCACAGATGCATTTTACTTACTGTATGTAAAATTTCGTGTGAAGAGGACGTATCTCATGATTTATGATTTTAATGTAAAAATGGCATAAATAGTGACTTATTTAGCAAATATAGCTAAAATAAATTTCATGTCATGAGAATATTATTCCTGGTTGAATAAATGTCCCACATTTCACATCTAAAGTTGAAAATTTAATTTGATTAATTTTTGCATACTTTTTGTATATTATTTGATAAAACCGATAAAGCGCAATCGATTTTTCTCAAAATCTATTCGAAATTTTTAACCTTGATTTTTTAAATTATAGTGTCATGGAAATGGTAAAGAATTTAGAAAAATTAAAAATTAAAAATTATTGTAATTAAATTTTGATTTATTTGATTCAAATATGATTTTAAAGTCTAATTTTGAGCAATTATATAACAAGTTGAATTATTGTCAAAAATTGAGCGATGACTAATTTTTGAGTCCTAAATCAGTTGGGATAATTAACTTGGACTTAAATTGATTTAAGTATTGTTTGGTGATTTTAAAGTGTTATTATCACGCATTTCCCTAAAATCGGATTATATACGATATAAACTGTATAATAAGGCGATTTGGCATTTAAAATGAGCATGTTTTATCATATTATAATGCTGAATTTTTATTTATGAATGTCATATTTTCTTTTATGAATGTCATAGTTTATTTATGTAATTTTGAATTATGTAGTTTAATCCTTTTATGGCCTTAGTTTTAATCTATATTGCCCGAAATTTAAGGGAATATTGATTCGCTTGTAATTTAATGTGATCTCGTATCACTTTTATTGTATTATTTTATTTTACAAATGTTTAATAGGAAATTATTGTAATTTTATTATATATTTTGTAATTATTTGTAATACCGGAGTTTCCCAAAGACGGTGCCATTCGGAAAGGAGTTCCGAGAGAGACGGTGACTTTGGGAGGTGTGATTATGAAGTTCAAGGGACCAAAGGAGTTGGTTTCCGAATTTTTAATAGATTATATGATTTTCTATTCTAGGAAAGGTCATACTAGGAATTTTTATGCTTGCATTTTATTTAATATGTTTGCATGCTTTGCCAAATCGCCATAACATGACATGCATATTTTATCGAGTATTCGACCATCTAAATTAAAATTATCCTTAATTCATTATTACGTTGGGTAAGTGGGGTAATAAAAGACATTATTTCGAAATTTGGATTGAGCTGAACAGAAGTATTCGCGACCGTAGCCGCATGTGTTCCGGGCGTAACATAAATATTAAAGTAATATTATCGACCGAGAATTCTAATGTAGAATTGATTAAAGTGTTAATCCACCGAATTATGTTAATGAGGGATGAATCGGCTCACCGTGCCCAAGTTTATATGAATTTGGATCCCGGAATCATTTATAATAGTTGGGTAGAGGTCACTATTTAAATGTTAAAACTTGTTTAAAATGTTTACAAGTATTTAAAATGATAAATGTTGACATTTTATTTATGTCTAAAATTTATAGATAATTTTTGTACAATCGCAATGGCTAGTTCATCTTACACGACAACCACTAACGCTCCAACTCTCACAATTGTCTCATAGCTTCGATCCTTCATGGATCGATGCAAATTAGAAAAGAACGGTGCTAATTTTGCCGATTGGGATGCGCAACTCTGTTTGGCCGCGGAGGGTGACGACAAGCTTCGTTACCTTACCGAAGCCTCTCCTGAAACACCTAATGAAAGGTCAACTGCCACCGAAAGGCGAGCCTATGAGGCTTACCATAAAGAGTCCTCCGCGATAAAAAATGTTTTGATCTTCTCGATAGAGGCCGACCTCCAAAGGAGTGCCATAAAGATGAGCACGGCCTATGAGATCTGCACGAAGCTTGTGACCATGTTTTCACAAGCGCTTAGGATAATTTAATATGAGACGGCTTCCGCATTTTTTGACATGAACTTACGAGAGGGCCAAAAAGTTAGCCCTCATGTACTCAAATTAATTGAGCATGTCGAGACTCTCAAATTGCAAGGGTTTGACATTCCCGAACAAGTTCTTATTGATTGAGTACATCATTCCTTGGGGAAATTCAAGGCATATCTGTAGTCAAGGATAAATTACAATATGCAAAACATGAAAATCTCTCTCCATGAATTGCACTAAATGCTTGTGCAAGCCGAAAAGATATGGGACTAAATTTTAGCACCTCCAAGGATGTACTCAATATCAATAGCAAGAGTAAGGGGAAGTTCAAAAGGGGTGGTAGCAAAGGGAAAAAGCCCTCCACCTTCAAGGGAAAAGGTAAAGCTATTGAGAATAGCTCCTCGAAGCCCAAGAAGAGTACCTCCTATGAGGACAAATTAAATGCCATTATTGTAATGGCATAGGGCATTGGAAAAGGACTTGCCCTAAATATCTAGGAGATATCAAAGCTGGAAAGGTTTTTCTGTTGGAGTAGGTGTCCTCCACAAAAGTGCGCCACATAATAAATCTTATTATGGAATATAATTGGGATATTTATTGACTATATATATGATTAGTCAGTTGATTAACGTAAATCAATAACGGTTGGCTGACTAGAGTTTGACGTTATTGTTCGTTTGACGGCGGTGATCAACTGATCCCTTTCGGTCACACCTAAAGGATAAATCCAAATAGTAACTAATTATTTGTAACGATACAGTTAATTAGTACATTAAATATATTCGATATGTACGAGAGTTAATTGTTAGAAATTGAGTTAAGAACTCAAATTCGATTAAGTTTATTTTTCAATTATGCGATAAATGACTAATAAATTTATATCTTATTTTAATACGATTAAATAAGATTTAACTTAGTAATTAATCGTTAAATTACTAAATTAGTTGAGGTTTTGAGATAGAGGTAATTAGTTAATTATATTTAGAAGGAGTTGTAAATAAATTAACTAAGCATTGTGGGACCCATTATATATTGATATAATGGTTAGAATACTCTTAAAATGTTTTTAAGTACATATTATTCATTTATTTGTGTCATATAATTGTTATATGATCAAATTAACACTTAATTATACAAGATAATTAAGCATATGATTAATAAGTATTTGTGGGACAAATATAAAAAATCAAAATGGATCAAATTGAGGCTCACATGGCCGGTTATGGTGAAGTCAATGGTGATGATGGTTGTTCTTATTCATACTCACAAGCAACATATGCTTATGACATGAATAGTAAACATGAAATCATTTTATTCACTACAACACATTACCACCTTACATGGCAATAAAATAAGAAGAAAAAATCACCATTTTGTGATGTTGAAAACCGGCCCTCTTGGCTATAAAAGGAGAACATTTGTTGTTCATTCCTTTACTAGTTCATTCTTGTTTTATTTCATACATTTCTCAAAACTAAACTTCTCTCTAAAACTCTCATATAATAATATTTACTAAGTATTACTAGTGTAGTAATATAGTCTAGTATTAGTAGTATTATATCTATCTTATTATCTAGTTAATAATAAGGGTAGATTATTTGGGTTAATCTTGGTGCAACTTAGAGGAGATCTTCTACCTTGGAGATTATTTGTGTTCGACCATATTTGTAGCTCAAGATCAACAAGAAGGAGTTCTTGTTGTGCCCTTATATTTTCCATACCAATGTGAGGAAATTTCTTCTCTTATATAAATGTCTTTATATTTGCATGCATGTTACATACATCATTATAAACTAAATTAAAAAGTAATTTAGTAAATAATTAGAGGAGTCTAATTAAGGTCTATGGACTTTTAATTGGTATCAGAGCTAGCTTGTAGCATGCATGTTCATTTTGGACATTTTTATTAAAGTTATAACATAACTAATAAATCAAAGCTTTTGAGTTAAAATACGATTCTGACAAAATAATTTTGGTGCATGTATATCTACTGACCTCAAAATGTTTGTGGTTAAATTTCGTGATTTTAGGGATTAATTTGTTATTTATTTTGATTTTTGGCGTTTAAACCGAGTTAACATGCATTTTATGAGTTAAAAGTTAACTAAAAATAGTTTCATGTTGATTCTGGCCATGAAATTTTAATATGATCTCACATGCATTTCTTAAATATTGTATGTAAAATTTCGTGTTTTTTACTTATGTATTGCATGTTCATTGATTTTTATACGATAAAAGTCGATAATATGAGATTATAATGTTCATAAACTTGAAACGTCCATTTCGGGTCTTGAAAATTTTTTGTACATTTAAAATTATGATGTTGATACTCTTGGTGAAATTTCTTAATTTGTTTCACTGTTTTACTATATCTAATGTTTTTATTTGATAAAACCATTAAATTCAAAGCTATTTGTTCATAAAATTAATTTAAATTTTTTGAGCAAATGTTTTTCGTTTTTATAGTTCCTGGAAATTTTCCAGAATGTACAAAATTTTTGGTTTCAAATTTTATGATGTTTATATTTTATTTTGGTTTTATTTCATAATTGTTATGATTAAACCGTAATATTTAGCAAATGAAATCAAATCGATCTAATTAATGACCAACAAAATTAGTAGTGACTAATTTTGAGTTCTAAATCAGTTTAGATAATTAGTTTGAATTTAAATGCGATTTAAATGTTGATAGTGATTTTTAATGGTTAAAAATCAATAAATCCCGAAAAATCAAGCTACAATGAGCATGAATGAATTGTAGGACGATTTTGGCATGAATTTTGCAGCAATTTATTTTATTTATGTTTGAATGAATGAATGTCATTTATTTAATAATTTATGCAAAGTTTGTACCTAGTATGACCTAGTTA